>CM059435.1:54998462-55243133 GCA_030390025.1 Squalus acanthias
GCTCTGCCTCCATCTTATATTCCATCCCAGGATCTCAAAACTGTGGAACTCCTTAGCTCCATCAGTCTTCCCTTCCCCAAAGAGTCTTCAGGCTTTTGAACTTTTTAAAATTTTGTTCCTGGGAGGTGGGCATCGCTGGCAAGGCCAGCATTTATTGCTCATCCCTAATTGCCCTTGAGAAGGTAGAGGTGAGCCGCCTTCTTGAACCGCTGCAGTCCGTGCGGTGAAGGAACGACGATATATTTCTAAGTCAGGATGGTTTGTGACTTGGAGGGGAACTTGGAGGTGGTGGTGCTCCCATGTGCCTGCTGCCCTTGTCCTTCTAGGTGGCAGAGGTCATGGGTTTGGGAGGTGCTGTCGAAGAAGTCTTGGCGAGTTGTTGCAGTGCTTATTGTAGATGGTACACACTGCAGCCATGGTACACCGGTGCTGGAGGGAGTGAATGCTTAAGGTGGTGGATGGGGCGCCAATCAAGTGGGCTGCTTTGTCCTGGATGGTGTTGAGCTTCTTGAGTGTTGTTGGAGCTGCACTCATCCAGGCAAGTGGAGAGTATTCCATCACACTCCTGACTTGTGTCTTGTAGATGGTGGAAAGGCTTTGGGGAGTCAGGAGGTGAGACACTCGCCACAGAATACCTAGCCTCTGACCTGCTCTTGTAGCTACAGTATTTATGTGGCTGGTCCAGTTCAGTTTCTGGTCTATGGTGACCCCCAGGATGTTGATGGTGGGGGATTCGGCGATGGTAATGCCGTTGAATGTTGAACTCAAGCTTGATATCATCTAATCATTATTCTCTGATTTTCCTCATCTTCTCACCTACTCTTTTCATCCTGGGTGATAGGATGCACTATGGGCCTTGGCCCTTCACTTGGGTTCCTCGATTTAGTCAATCATTACCATTGACAAGAACTTGCATTCATATAGCGCCTTTCACAGCCCTCAGGACATCCCAAAACACTTCATAGCCAATGAAGTACTTTTGAAGTGGAGTCACTGTTGCAATGTAGGGAAATGTGGCAGCCAATGTGCGCACAGCAAGCTCCCACAAACAGCATTGAGATAAATCACCAAATAATCTGTATTTTTCGTGATGTTGGTTGAGGGATAAATGTTGGCCATTGCACCTCCCCAGCTCTTCTTCAGAATAGTGCCACAGGGTCCTTTACGCCTACCTGAGAGAGCAGACGGGGGCTTGGTTTAACATCTCATCCGGAAGACGGCACCTCCGACAGTGCAGCACTTCCTCAGTGCGGCACTGAGTGTCAGCCTGGATTATATGCCGAAATCCCTGGAGTGGTACTATGAACCAATGATCTTCTGACTGAGAGGCAAAAAACCACGGCTGACACCTAATTGTTTTCCAGGATTTAAATTCAATTTGTTTCAGACAGGTTAACACCAGAAACAGCGCACTCGACATTCTCGCACAATCACCCTCACCTTCAACTGAACAGTGATTACATGAAATGCTGGTATAAACTTTTAGCATTATGATTTTGCCCATTCACGAAGGGCACCAATTGTTCCATCTGGGGGACATGTTGTGGTACAGGGCTGCCCAACATGCAGTCTCGTATATGGTGAAATCAATAGCATTTTATTAATGAAACAGTCTGGGCTTTGTCCAGAGTTAATCATCGACTATGTACTGACATGTTTTGGAAGAAAGTACAAGGTTTTGCGAAGGCAGAGAGCGTTGTTGACGACACTGCCAGGCGCCTCCTCCCCAAGTGGATGGGAGGTCACCGTGGCCGGGAGGGTATTAAAGAGGGAAGGGAAACCTCCCAGGGAATCAGACCACTGACGAAGACTTAGTCCGCTGAAAGCGACTCACCGCGCAAAGCAAGAACAGCCAGAAGCACAGGAGACTGGGATCGGCAGAACTGAAGAGATTCCCTGGTAAGTCAGAGCTGTAAGAAGAAATGATACTCGTTTACTATCGTCAGGGACTGGTTTACTCATCACTCTGTTTGCGAGAGTAGGGGCTGAGTTGACAACTCTCCTGATTGTTAACCCACCCACTACACTGGCTGACTGCACTGGGGAAGTGATACAGTTTCTTTCTTCTCCACAGCATTTACAAGGACATGTAGTGATGTGACGAGTCTGTCCACAGAATTGTGCATATCAGGAAAGTAGGTTTTAATGCTTTAGGATTAGGAGTGACCACAGAGTAGTGGGTTTGGGTTAGTCAGGCAAGAGCTACCGTTACCTTTTCTGGAGTTAAAGAAAGAAAGACTTGCATTTAAACAGCGCCTTTAGTGTGTCAGACATGGCTCAGAGGGCAGCACTCTGAGTCAGAAGGTTACGGGTTCTAGGTCGTCCTGAGGTTGTGAAAGGCGCTATAGAAATGCAAGTCTTCTTTCTTTCTTTCACGGCCTCAGAATGTCTCAAAGTGCTCTTCCCAATTTGCACACAGCAAGGTCCCACAAACTGGAATGTGATAATGACCAGATAACCTGTTCTAGTGATGTTGGTTGAGGGATAAATATTGGCCAGGACTCCGGGGAGAACTCCCCTGCTCTTCTTCGAAATACTGCCATGGGATCTTTTACGTCCACCTTAGAGAGCAGACGGGGCCTTGGTTTAACGTCTCATCCGAAAGACGGCACCTCTGACAGTGCAGCGCTCCCTCAGTTCTGCACTGAAGAGTCAGCCTGGGTTTTGTGCTCAAATCTCTGGAGTGGGACCTGAACCCATGACTTTCTGACTCCAAGACAAGAGTGCTATCACTGAGCCACAGCTAAGATTTTGTTGGGGTAGGTTGGTTCACTATTGGGGTGGCTGAAGCAAGTGGTTGTGTATGCCCACCCACCATCCCTCTGTATCAGCTCTGCAGACACATAGAAGAGTGGGTGAGCGGACTCGTTGTGTAGGTTTCTAGAAGGGCAAGCTTAGACTGAACGATTGGTTTGTAAAGGTAATTTGACAATATGCTTGAGGGAACAGAGACATTCCACACCGCTAACAATGCTCAAGGGCAGCCATTAATGAATATAATAAAGGCAACACCTACCAGCCCTGTGGTGACAGGGAACTATTCACAGTGTTTCAAGGAAGGGGAATTCTTGTAAATGCTTTCTGTTTTCAGTTCGGAATATTTGTTAGGAATGCAAGGTATTCTAGGTCAATCATACTCCTGAAAGAGAAATACAATTGGGGAAAAAATTTGGTTGTTTGCGCCTCCCGTTAACGCTCTATGAGGGCGCTAACAGGGCGCAAAGCAACTAGTGCCCGGGCGCAGCGCCGCCAACGCCTCCCACGAAATTCAACGGGAGATTAACGGCGGCGCTAACCGTTAGCACCCCGCGATCTTCGGTAGCGCCCCTGACTTACCACCGGACGCTATGTCCGACGGGGTCATGGGGGCCTACCTTCAGCCGTGGCGGCACAATTTAAAGGCGAGGTGCTGGGCGACCATTTTTGTTGCTGGCCGCCTGTCAGCACCTGCCTCCGCTGCCGTCCCCGGCCTCCTGACCACCCCCCCCCCCGCGGAGTGCCGGCTGCGCTATGTGAGCCCGGCACTTCTCTTGAGTGCCGGGTTCTTTTGCCGGCACTCTGATCCCTGGTGGCCCAGCTGGGCCCCAGGTCACGCCGCGCAAGGCCTCCCCCAAGAGGGAGGCAGGGTGCTTCCAGTAGTGCCCCGCTTCCCTCTTGGGGCGCTACCACTTAATTTCGGCCGCGGGGGCACTAATTTTTCCGGAGCGCTACTTTGGGGGCGCTACTTAATTTTTACCCCTTAATGTTTGGGGTGAATTGAGAACTGGCAGGGTCAGGCTGGAGAAGCACCTTTGTTTTGTGAATCTTTGAGTGTCCTCAATCCGAGGAAAAATTAGGATTTGGAAAAACAATCTGAGGGAAAATTGAGAAAAACACAGTGGGGTAGATTTTGACTTTGTGCGCGGTGTAAAACCGGCGATGGCGAATCGGCAGCCATTTTACATTGCATTAAAGTCAATGGAAATAAAAATGGGGAGAGATGTAGAACGGGCAGCTGACTCACTATCTCCTGTTTTACACTATCGCACAAAGTCACAATCTACCCGAGTGTGCCTCCCCACACCAAATACATCGAACAGACGGAGATTGAACACAGTTGCGCGTTTGTCCACATTTATGGATTTGAATCCACATAGACAGTTTTTGGGAGGGATATTAAAGGGTGCATTGACGCTACCAGCTTGCAAACTGGTTCGTTTCCATAACTAGATTACACTCGTCGATTGGGTGGTGAGGCCAATGTTGTGGGAATGTTAGGGAACCCATAACCCATCAATTGTGAGGGTGTGGGGGGTGGGGGGGAGGCACTGGACATGATGCCAACCCAGAATTCAGAGCCGGAGCTCCAGTCTCCACTCGCCAGGGATTGTCTAGAGCAGGGCTTGAACCCTAAAGCTAGTAACTGAGAGGCAGGAATCCTAACTACTGAGACAAAAGTTCGCTCTACCCACATGTACACACACAGAGACACACACAGACACACACACACACACAGACACACACACACAGACAGACACACACACACACACACACAGACACACACACACAGACACACACAGACACACAGACACACACACACTCACACACAGACACACACAGACACATATACACACACACACACACACAGACACACACACACACACAGACACACACACACACACATACACACACACATAAAGAGAAAAAAGCAAGTCATTAACTGGAACAAATACCTTTTTAATTTGCAATGAAACTCTGACTCACCCTGTGGGGGGGCTGTGAAGAAGGAGCGGAGCTCCGAAAGCTCGTAATTTCAAATAAAACTGTTGGACTATAACCTGGTGTTGTGCGACTTCTCATTTGTGTTAACTTAAGCAGCAAATAGACTTTGTGGCTTTAAAGGGAGACATCTCCAACGTAGCAGCAGAATGAATCACTAACAATACAGATTATTGGTATAATGTTCCTGTCCTTATAAAGCAACATATTGCTCTGACTTATTGTGAGCCACCCCGAGGACATCCCCTAGTTTTATATATAAGGTGCTGTCCATGGTTCAGTGGGTAGCACTTTCATCTCCTGAGTCAGAAGGTTGTGGGTTCAAGACCCACTCCAGAGATTTGAGCACAAAATCCAGGCCAACACTCCAGTGCAGTGCTGAGGGAGCGCCGCACTGTCGGAAGTGCCAACCTTTCGGATGAGACGTTAAACCGAGGCCCCGTCTGCTCTCTCAGGTGGACGTAAAAGATCCCATGACACTATTCGAAGAAGAGCAGGAGAGTTATCCCCGGTGTCCTGGACCACATTTATTCCTCAACCAACATCACAAAAAAGAGATTATCTGGGTCATTATCTCCTTGCTGTTTCTGGCATCTTGCTGTGCACAAATTGGCAGCCGTGTTTCCTACATTACAACAGTGACTACACTTCAAAAGCACTTCATTGGCTGTGAAGAGTTTTGCGATGTCCTTAGGTCGTGAAAGGCGCTATATAAAGGTAAGTTCTATTGGTCTTTTCTTATATATCTGATAACATACAGCTCGGAGCCCTTTAGAAGACAGTAAATCAGATGAGCGGTTGTGAAGACACGAGCCTCACAGAGAAAAACGCAAGCAGCTGATAAGCTTCTTGAACTCGGCCACATTACTGACCTAACCTCACCGACAGTAACAATGAAAAGAAATCTTAATCCTTGGCTGCCTATTTCTCTAAAAGTATTTTGGTTTCTCACAGTCATAGTGAGCACAGTAGAGGTGACGTAGCAAAAGTAGATGGTTAACAAGGTTGATGGCGACCTGTGAGCTGAGAGGATGTTGTTGATGGTAAAAGGCTTTTCCCAGCAAAGTACGGGTGCGATGCACTAAAAATGGCAGCATGTTGGGGTACGCTTTCATAAGAACATAAGAAATAGCAGCAGGAGTAGGCCATTTGGTCCCTCGAGCCATTCAATGAGATCATTATTTTATTTTCAAATATTCAAATTTCCTTTGGTTGCAAGTAGTGAAAGCTCCAGTGTGGCTCTATAACAGGAGCACCGGATTTTGTCTGATAACTCTCCTGTGAAGGAGCCTTGGGAGGTTTTCCTATGTTGAAGGTGCTATATAAATGCAAGTTTATTCGCACACAGACTGTTTCAGTCACATTTGTAACTGGAGGAAACTAAACCGAGTTATTTACATCATAGACCATATTAATTATACTAAAACACCTTAAATGAATATATTTTATGAACCACACTAGGAGGGGTAAATAACAAATAAGTTGTGGCAGTGTTAGTACAGTTGTACTCCCACTGTTAATATTCTAGATTCTATTGTATTCTTTTAAAAACAAAATGTGCAGAACACCATCCTTCATTTGTAGCACTCTCTAAATTGAGTTGAGTTGTGTGTGCATGTTTTACTAGTTCAATGTATCCAAAGTGTCAAAATACTCCGTGCCAGTAAATATAAGCGTCCTTAACCCCTGGAAAAGAATTTCACATTCAGCGAGTTGCTCAGTGACGAGACACAAGCTCATTCCGACCGCTCTCAGCAGTGATGTCATTGTTGTTTTGCAGGTTCTTGCTGATCCATTTCTCGGAGAAGACATGGCCCCCCAGCTGCAGTCTCAGCCCCGGCTCCCTCTCAATGTGGTTCGAGGGGATCTGAACGCCTTGAGCTCTCCAGTGAGAGACTTTGTTGAACAAAGTGCGAAGCTGTGTCAGCCGGACAGCATCCACATCTGTGATGGGAGTGAAGAAGAGAACAGGCAGATTCTGTCCCTGATGGAGGAGCAGGGGATGATCAAACGCTTACGCAAGTATCAGAATTGGTGAGCAGCTTTCTTCTTTACAGATACAGATTTTTTGATGAAGTTTTATTGTGCGTGTCAATTTTGGGTACATCATTTTTCACTTTTGCCATCCAGCATCAGCCACAAGCACTCCCAGGTAGGGTATACCAGGGTTACATGCAGAGCAAAACTCCGACTACACTGTCCCACCAACGTGCCTCAGCCCCAGCCTCAGAAGACTTGCTGCTGTACCAGTGTGACATTTCCATTCGCCACACCAGCTGTTTATAACTCCTGGGTGAAGTTGCCGGTTTAGTGCCAATGTGCGGCTGATTTGCTGCCCACATGTTCATATTTTTGCACCCTTCATGCCCCAGAGGTGAATTGGCAGAGATCCAGTCCCCTGCAATACCTGATAAAGGGAGAGATTTTCTGTGTCTGTGAAATGACATTTCGAACAACACGTTAATTATTTGAATGACAGCAGTTACAATCATGAAAAGTGCTGAACGAAGCTAATTAAGTAAAAGGATGAGGGTTCAATGCTTGATTTAGAGTTGTAATTAATGAACACTCATTGATACCAAGCAAAAAACAAGCTTCACTGTAGCAGGTCCATACAGCGACAATCAGAACATGATTCCAGTAAATCTTCAGCTTGCCACATTCAGCAACAGATGCAACAGGAGAAGACAGAACAGGCACAGCATAAGTCCATTCCCACCACCTCCCACGGTGCATCACCTCACACACCTGCATTTCATTCAATCTAAAAACAGGGATCTTACAGAAATATCACTGTCCTGTCCAGGGCTTTCAGACCATGGACAGATCAGACAAATGTAATAGCCGGGCTCAGTCCCAGGGCCGTGCCCTCAATCCTGAATCGCCATACATTGCAGTGATGTGTTATTGAGGTTCTAATTGTGATGAGGATTGACTCGCCTTAATGCGGGAATCACCGTGACTGAATTGATCAACTTTTGCCATTTCCAGCTGGTTGGCTCGCACGGACCCCAGGGATGTTGCTCGTGTGGAGAGTAAAACCGTGATTGTGACCCCCGAGCAGAGGGACACCATTCCCATACCAAAGAACGGAGTCAGCCAGCTCGGGCGCTGGCTGTCCGAGAAGGAGTTTGAAAAGGCATTCAAAGCACGTTTCCCAGAGTGTATGAAAGGTACAGACACTCATTCAATCTGCGGTATCTCTGAGCTATTCTTTCTGCATATCGACTTGTGAGTTATTGCTCAATGACGGTGCAGTGATGAAGTCAGTCATTGACTCTTCAGTCTGGACCTTATCACACTTCAGCGACGCAACCACTCTGTTCCCCCGCTTCTCTTACCATTCCAGGATACCTTACCCGGTTCCTGGTCTATTAGGAGGATCCAGGATCTCTGCTGCTGACTGTGACAGCTTCTGACTACCAGCGTTGCAGACAAACTTGCCGGCTGCACCGTTCTACTGCCCTAATTACAGCCCTGCAGTTGAGAGGTTTGCCTGTTCCGGGGAGAGTCAGAAGCTCGCACGGATGATGCAGGACGCAGATGGTGGCAAATGCCAGCCCAAAGTGCAAGAACAATTGAAGCAGCTCCCCCCCCCCCCCACCCCCCAACCCGTGTTCCAGACCACAGGCTGTACAAATAATAGATACAGGGAGTTTGGGGTTTGGATAACAGATCGAAACTCTGAGCTCCACTCTTGTGGTTTATGACCTGGTCCGAACCCGTTGATGGGATCACGGGCTTGCCGTTACTCACAATCTTTGTTATTGGTCTGTAATTCTGCAAATGCCGTAGCAGACAGCAGTCATTGTAGCGAAACCTGAGCTTAACCTTGGGTTCATAAGGATTTAAACATCAGTCAAATTCTATCCCAGAATAGTCTCAGGATTGATTTTCTTCCTTTCAACCTCTAGGTCGTACAATGTACCTGATTCCATTCAGCATGGGACCTGTCGGGTCACCTCTGTCCAAGATTGGGATCCAGCTCACGGACTCACCTTACGTCGTTGCTAGCATGAGGATCATGACGCGCATGGGATCAGCTGTCCTGGAGACTCTGGACAATGGCCAGTTTGTCAAATGCCTTCATTCCGTCGGATGCCCTTTACCGCTAAAGAGTGAGTTTGGATCCTGCCACTTTTGATCAATTGTTGCTCTCTGGGTGCGGGGGAGGGAAGGGGAGAGGGATCCTACACTTTGATCCAACAGCTTTGTATTGAACCTTTGGGTGACAATCCATCTGTTGTATTTAGAACCACTGGTTAATAACTGGGCCTGTAACCCCGAGCTGACACTCGTCGCCCACATACCTCAGCGCAGGGAGATTATGTCATTCGGGAGCGGTTACGGAGGAAACTCACTGCTGGGGAAGAAGTGCTTCGCTCTGCGCATCGCCTCCAGGATTGCTATGGAAGAGGGCTGGCTGGCCGAGCACATGCTGGTAAGGATACTGGAGTTACTGTTTGCTGGAGCAGTGATTGAAGAGTTTATTCAGTAGCTGTAATTTATCAGGAATATGCCTCTGCCGTGTGAAAGAAGCAAACTTTAGAAAGATGTGAATAACATATTTAAACCCTGCTTTACGGTGTTAGCCTTGGCTCAGTTGATAGCACTCTCGCCCCTGAGTCTTGAGTTCAAGTCCCGCTCCAGAGACTTGAGCACATAATCCAGGCTAAAACTCCAGTGCAGTGCTGAGGGAGTGCTGCACTGTCGGAGCTGCCGTCTTTCAGATGAGACACTAAACCGAGGCCTCACCTGGTCTCTGTGGTGGAGGTAAAAGATCCACGGCATTATTTGGAAGAAGGTCAGGGGAATTCTCCCCGGTGTCCTGGCCAATATTTATCCCTTAACCAACATCATTAAAACAGATTACCCGATCATTATCTCGTTGTTGTTTGTGGGAGCTTGCTGTGCACAAACTGGCTTCCTACATTACAACAGTGACTACATTCAAAAGTACATCATTGGCTGTAAAGCACTTTGGGACGTCCCGAGGTCGTGAAAGGCGCTATATAAATACAAATCTTTCTTTTCACACTGAGACTCTAGGCAATGAGTGATGTTTTACAGTCTCCCACTGTATGATAATGAGCTCAAAAATGTCTGAAGTTTAGGTTCAATGAAGCTTAATGTGTGTATTTTACTGGAATAATTTAAAAGCATTGAATCATCTGGGATCGGGTGTGCAGCATGGGAGATATGACGGAGCGGAAATGTTTACTGCTGATACATTGCTCAGCCTGTGCCAGCATGGACACGTGCACTGACTGTCCCAGGCTGTATTTCTTTTGTCAAGCTGCAGCTATACCGGGTGCACAGTAAACTGTAGCCAGTGTCAGTTTACAGGAATCAGCTGCTCATCAGCCTCTCCGCTCCCTCCACAGATCCTGGGAGTAACCAATCCCAAAGGCCAGAAGAAGTACATTGCTGCTGCCTTCCCCAGCGCTTGTGGGAAAACAAACATGGCTATGATGAATCCAACATTACCCGGCTGGAAAATCGAGTGCGTGGGAGATGACATCGCCTGGATGAAATTCGATGAGCAAGGTGTGTTGGTCTCGACATCGCTCTATAGTTTAAGGCAGATGTGAAATAATTATTTGGGAAAGTATCCGCTTTGTGTTGCCTGGTGTGAAAGTCCGATGAGTTCATTAATATGTACCTTACTGGATCTTCCCACAGGTAACCTGAGAGCAATCAACCCAGAAAATGGCTTCTTCGGCGTAGCTCCCGGCACGTCCATGAAAACAAACCCAAACGCAATGAAAACCATCAGAAACAACACCATTTTCACTAATGTGGCAGAGACCAGCGATGGGGGTGTTTACTGGGAAGGAATCGATGAAACCCTGCCCCCCGACGTCACAGTGACTTCATGGAAAAACAAAGAGTGGATGGCAGAGGATGGAGAACCATGTTCACACCCCAACTCCAGGTTCTGTGCTCCCGCCAGACAGTGTCCGATCATTGACCCGGACTGGGAGTCTCCTGAAGGGGTTCCCATTGAAGGAATTGTCTTCGGAGGAAGGAGGCCAAAAGGTACAATAGTCTAACATATAGAGCAATACAATAAACATTAGCCACAGTGTGAGGCAGAGCCTGGGAGCAGTAGTATTGTGCTGGACTGCTGCTCAGAGAGCCCAGGAACTCTTGCAGTCGACATTTGGTAAAAGGCTGAAAGTAGGAGTGTTTTGCACAACAGTATTAAAACATACAAATGAACTGCGCAGTGGATAGCCGACCATTAGATAGTAGTTACATAATAGTTACAGCACAGAAACAGGCCATTCGGCCCAACAGGTCTATGCCAGTGTTTATGCTCCACACGAGCTTCCTCTCACCCCTCTTCATTTCACCCTATCAGTATATCCTCTGTTCCTTTCTCCCTCATGTGTTTATCTAGCTTCCCCTTAAATGCATCAATGCTATTTTGTCTCAAATACTCCATGTGGTAGCGAGTTCCACAATCTAACCACTCTGGGTAAGGAATTCCCAATTGGATTTATTAGTGACTATCTTACATTTGTGGCCTCTAGTTCTGGTCTCCCCTGCAAGTGGAAACATCTTCTCTACATCTACCCTATCAAACCCTTTCAAAATCTTAAAGACCTCTATCAGGTCCCCACTCAGTCTTCTCTTTTCTGGAGCAAAGAGCCCCAGCCTGTTCAATCTTTCCTGACAGGTATAACCTCTCAGTTCTGGTATCGTTCTCGTAAATCTTTTTTGCACTTTCTCCAATGCCTCTATATCCTTTTTATAATATGGAGACCAGGACTGTGCACAATACTCCAAATGCGGTCTAACCAAGGTTCTATACAAGTTTAAGATAATTTACCTGTTTTTCAATTCTATCTTTCTAGAAATGAACCCCAGTGCTTTGTTGATTTTTTATGGCCTTATTAACCTGCGTTGCTACTTTTAATAATGTGTGTATCTGTACCCCCAGATCCCCCTGCTCCTCTACCCTATTTAGAAACTTATTTTCCAAAGGGTATTCGGCCTACTTTATTCTTCCTACCAAAATGTACCACCTCACACTTAACTATATTGAAGTTCATTATTTCAAAGACTTTCCGTTCCATTCCAGGTGTCCCTCTGGTGTATGAAGCATTCAACTGGCAACACGGAGTTTTCATCGGAGCAGCCATGAGATCAGAGGCTACAGCTGCAGCAGAACACAAAGGTATGAGAGTGACACTGGACACGGAGTAGAGCAACACTGGACACAGAGTACAGCAACACTGGACACAGAGTAAAGTAACACTGGGTACAGAGTACAGTAACACTGGACACAAAGTACAGCAACACTGGACACAGAGTACAGCAACACTGGACACAGAGTAAAGTAACACTGGGTACAGAGTACAGTAACACTGGACACAAAGTACAGTAACACTGGGTACAGAGTACAGTAACACTGGACACGGAGTACAGTAACACTGGACACAGAGTAGAGCAACACTGGACACAGAGTACAGCAACACTGGACACAGAGTAAAGTAACACTGGGTACAGAGTACAGTAACACTGGACACAAAGTACAGCAACACTGGACACAGAGTACAGCAACACTGGACACAGAGTAAAGTAACACTGGGTACAGAGTACAGTAACACTGGACACAAAGTACAGTAACACTGGGTACAGAGTACAGTAACACTGGGTACAGAGTACAGTAACACTGGACACGGAGTACAGTAACACTGGACACGGAGTACAGTAACACTGGACACAGAGTAGAGTAACACTGGACACAGAGTACAGTAACACTGGACACAGAGTACAGTAACACTGGGACACAGAGTACAGTAACACTGGACACAGAGTACAGTAACACTGGGACACAGAGTACAGTAACACTGGGACACAGAGTACAGTAACACTGGACACAGAGTACAGTAACACTGGGACACAGAGTACAGTAACACTGGGACACAGAGTACAGTAACACTGGGACACAGAGTACAGCAACACTGGACACAGAGTAAAGTAACACTGGGTACAGAGTACAGTAACACTGGACACAGAGTACAGCAACACTGGACACAGAGTACAGCAACACTGGACACAGAGTAAAGTAACACTGGGTACAGAGTACAGTAACACTGGACACAGAGTACAGCAACACTGGACACAGAGTAAAGTAACACTGGGTACAGAGTACAGTAACACTGGACACAGAGTACAGCAACACTGGACACAGAGTACAGCAACACTGGACACAGAGTAAAGTAACACTGGGACACAGAGTACAGTAACACTGGACACAGAGTAAAGTAACGCTGGGTACAGAGTACAGTAACACTGGACACAGAGTACAGCAACACTGGACACAGAGTAAAGTAACACTGGGTACAGAGTACAGTAACACTGGACACAGAGTAAAGTAACACTGGGTACAGAGTACAGTAACACTGGACACAGAGTACAGTAACACTGGACACAGAGTACAGTAACACTGGACACAGAGTACAGCAACACTGGACACAGTGTACAGTAACACTGGACACAAAGTACAGTAACACTGGACACAGAGTACAGTAACACTGGACACAGAGTAGAGTAACACTGGACACAAAGTACAGTAACACTGGACACAGAGTACAGTAACACTGGACACAGAGTAGAGTAACACTGGACACGGAGTACAGTAACACTGGACGCAAAGTAGAGTAACACTGGGACACAGAGTACAGCAACACTGGACACAGAGTAGAGTAACACTGGGACACAGAGTACAGCAACACTGGACACAGAGTAGAGTAACACTGGACACGGAGTACAGTAACACTGGACACAAAGTACAGTAACACTGGACACAAAGTACAGTAACACTGGGACACAGAGTACAGCAACACTGGACACAGAGTAGAGTAACACTGGACACGGAGTACAGTAACACTGGGACACAGAGTACAGTAACACTGGGCACAGAGTACAGTAACACTGGACACAGAGTAGAGTAACACTGGACACGGAGTACAGTAACACTGGACACAAAGTACAGTAACACTGGGACACAGAGTACAGCAACACTGGACACAGAGTAGAGTAACACTGGACACGGAGTACAGTAACACTGGACACAAAGTACAGTAACACTGGGACACAGAGTAAAGTAACACTGGGTACAGAGTAAAGTAACACTGGACACAGAGTACAGCAACACTGGACACGGAGTAAAGTAACACTGGGTACAGAGTACAGTAACACTGGACACAGAGTACAGCAACACTGGACACAGAGTACAGCAACACTGGACACAGAGTAAAGTAACACTGGGTACAGAGTACAGTAACACTGGACACAGAGTACAGCAACACTGGACACAGAGTAAAGTAACACTGGGTACAGAGTACAGTAACACTGGACACAGAGTAAAGTAACACTGGGTACAGAGTACAGTAACACTGGACACAGAGTACAGTAACACTGGACACAGAGTACAGTAACACTGGACACAAAGTACAGTAACACTGGACACAGAGTACAGTAACACTGGACACAGAGTACAGCAACACTGGACACAGAGTAAAGTAACACTGGACACGGAGTACAGTAACACTGGACACAAAGTAGAGTAACACTGGGACACAGAGTACAGCAACACTGGACACAGAGTAGAGTAACACTGGACACGGAGTACAGTAACACTGGACACAAAGTACAGTAACACTGGACACAAAGTACAGTAACACTGGACACAGAGTAGAGTAACACTGGACACAGAGTAAAGTAACACTGGACACGGAGTACAGTAACACTGGACACAAAGTAGAGTAACACTGGGACACAGAGTACAGCAACACTGGACACAGAGTAGAGTAACACTGGACACGGAGTACAGTAACACTGGACACAAAGTACAGTAACACTGGACACAGAGTACAGCAACACTGGGTACAGAGTAGAGTAACACTGGACACGGAGTACAGTAACACTGGGACACAGAGTACAGTAACACTGGACACAGAGTACAGCAACACTGGACACGGAGTACAGTAACACTGGACACGGAGTACAGTAACACTGGGACACAGAGTACAGTAACACTGGACACGGAGTACAGTAACACTGGGACACAGAGTACAGTAACACTGGACACAGAGTACAGTAACACTGGACACAGAGTACAGTAACACTGGACACAGAGTACAGTAACACTGGACACAGAGTACAGCAACACTGGACACAGAGTAGAGTAACACTGGACACGGAGTACAGTAACACTGGACACAAAGTACAGTAACACTGGACACAAAGTACAGTAACACTGGACACAGAGTAGAGTAACACTGGACACAGAGTAAAGTAACACTGGACACAGAGTACAGTAACACTGGACACAGAGTAGAGTAACACTGGACACAGAGTACAGCAACACTGGACACAGAGTAAAGTAACACTGGACACGGAGTACAGTAACACTGGACACAAAGTAGAGTAACACTGGGACACAGAGTACAGCAACACTGGACACAGAGTAGAGTAACACTGGACACGGAGTACAGTAACACTGGACACAAAGTACAGTAACACTGGACACAAAGTACAGCAACACTGGACACAGAGTAGAGTAACACTGGACACAGAGTAAAGTAACACTGGACACGGAGTACAGTAACACTGGACACAAAGTAGAGTAACACTGGGACACAGAGTACAGCAACACTGGACACAGAGTAGAGTAACACTGGACACGGAGTACAGTAACACTGGACACAAAGTACAGTAACACTGGACACAAAGTACAGTAACACTGGGACACAGAGTACAGCAACACTGGACACAGAGTAGAGTAACACTGGACACGGAGTACAGTAACACTGGGACACAGAGTACAGTAACACTGGGCACAGAGTACAGTAACACTGGACACAGAGTAGAGTAACACTGGACACGGAGTACAGTAACACTGGACACAAAGTACAGTAACACTGGGACACAGAGTACAGCAACACTGGACACAGAGTAGAGTAACACTGGACACGGAGTACAGTAACACTGGACACGGAGTACAGTAACACTGGACACAGAGTACAGCAACACTGGACACAGAGTAGAGTAACACTGGGTACAGAGTACAGCAACACTGGATACAGAGTAGAGTAACACTGGACACGGAGTACAGTAACACTGGACACGGAGTACAGTAACACTGGGGCACAGAGTAGAGTAACACTGGGTACAGAGTACAGTAACACTGGATACAGAGTACAGTAACACTGGACACAAAGTACAGTAACACAGATCACAGAGTACAGTAACACTGGGACACAAAGTACAGTAACACTGGACACAGAGTACAGTAACATTGGGGCACAGAGTACAGTAACACTGGGACACAAAGTACAGTAACACTGGACACAGAGTACAGTGACCCTGGGACACAAAGTACCGTAACACTGGATACAGAGTACGACAGTAACACTGGGACACAGAGTACAGCAGTAACTGTGTCCACCAATTCCTACTAGAAAGTGCATGCATGTGGATGTGGAGTGAGGAGCCTGCCAACATTCACTATTCACATTCTGTGTCACACATGAAGGAGAAAAGCTGTCACTTTATATTTTGAGTCTAGTGTGAAGGTTGTGCTGTTGTGTTATTTGTCTCCATACTAATGTACTGTTAACTCAGATAATTCCCATGTCACCCTCGGCACCAGTTCTTCACTGTTTGTCACTGTTCCTCAGGTAAGGTCATTATGCACGACCCGTTCGCCATGAGGCCTTTCTTCGGGTACAACTTTGGCAAGTACCTATCGCACTGGCTCAGCATGGAGCACAGGACCAGCGCAAGACTTCCCAAGATCTTCCACGTCAACTGGTTCCGCAAAGACAAGCAGAACAACTACCTGTGGCCGGGCTTTGGGGAGAACTCCCGGGTCCTGGAGTGGATGTTCCGGAGAATCGAGGGAGAGGACTGCGCCAAGCTGTCTCCTTTGGGCTACATTCCCGCAGATGGTGCCCTGAACCTCAAGGGCCTCGGCAACCTGAACATGGATGAGCTCTTCAGTGTTGAGAAAGAATTCTGGGAAGAGGAGATAGAAGAGATCAGAAAATATTTTGAAGAACAAGTCAACAACGACCTTCCCAGTGACGTGGCCAACCAGCTGCTGCAGTTAGAACAAAGAATAAGTCGGTTGTAACAAGGGACGAAAACAAAAACTTATGGACACAGAGCCTCTGCTGATGGGTCATCTTGTTAAGGGAGTGAATAGCTAATCCGTGCAAACTAGGAGAACCCCTCCCCCCCCGGTTTGACCATTGATCTGTGCTGAGTTAATGGACCTCACCCAGGCAGCCACCAGGGGCAATCCGCCTCTATGCCTCATGGGTCAGGGAGTGGAAAATCAGCCAGGGTTCCCGCTCCTGGTTGCTGTTCAATGCTGTCTGCTGCACGGGCACATGTGTGTATGTGGGCTCCAGGCGAGGACGAATTGGGCTTCGTCATGGTTCAATAGCTTGCAGTCAAGACTCACACATAAAGGGTATGCACTTGGGTGAGATACTGGGGAGCAACCAGGGCTTGTGGAACCATATCACAGAACGGGTGAATGGCTAAAGGCCGGGTTGGGGCAGGGGACTGGGAGGGAGAGGAGGAAGGGGGTAGGTGGAGGGGAGGGAGAGGAGGAGCCGAATTGGCAGAAAAAGACGGCAGGGACAAATGGAGGAGCATTTCCTGATTATAATAAAGATTTAAAAGATCATTATCCGGATTTAGTTTCACTCTGTACTGGATGTATTCAATGTGGTTCATACAGTTACATAGATTGTGGGTTACATTGTTTAAACATTAATATTAATTGGGTTAGAATCAACCTTTGCTTTTGTTTCTGAACACCAGTGACAGCGTCCGGCTACCTGTTGTTGAGTATTACCACAGTAACATAAACTCCGAAGGATTATGATAATATTTTTTCCTGCTCTGAAATGAATTGTTTTTTTTACATAAAGTTTGTGTTTTGTTTTTGTAATGTATTATTTTTATTATCTGGATATTTTGTAACATCGATGTTTTATTTAAATCACAGTGAGGCTCCTATTCATTAAAAAAAAAATATTTTGGAAAAGTTTTCTGTGCGCTCTTTGTTGGAATTACAAAAGTACTATTATGTTAATCATGCAAGAAAATTTGAAATATTTCCCCTGTACCGAGGTACTGAGGTTGTTCAGCTGTGGGTTAACACACAAGGATGACAGGGACCAGCAGTGTGGTGAAGTTATAAATCAGTTCGATTCATTTCATACGAAAACATGGAACAAGAAAGGGCCATTCAGCCCACCCCTTCCACACACCATGTACATACAATCTCCCCTATCATGGACTCTACCCCACCCATTTAATCTCTTTCCACATAACGTATGTACTCTGCACTATCATGGACCCTACCCATCCATAGATGCATTTAAGGGGAAGCTAGATAAGTTCAGGAGGGAGAAAGGAATAGAAGGACATTCTGATAGAGTGTAACGAAGTGTGGAGCATAAACACCAGCATAGATCAGTTGGGCTGAAAGGCCTGTTTCTGTGCTGTAAATTCTATGTAATTCTATGTAATTTAATCTCCTTTCACACATCATGTACAATCTCTATATCATGGACTCTACCCCACACATTTAATCTCCTTCCAAACATATTGTACAATCTCCCCTATCATGAACACTACCCCACTCATTTAAATTCCTATACATGTACGAAGTAGGGTGGGAGGAGGCTCGTGTGGAGCATAAACACCAGCATAGATCAGTTGGGCTGAAGGTAAGCATGCAGGTGCAGCAGGCGGTGAAGAAGGCAAATGGTATGTTGGCCTTCATAGCGAAAGGGTTTGAGTATAGGAACAGGGGTGTCCTTCTGCAGTTGTACAGGGCCTTGGTGAGACCACACCTTGAGTATTGTGTGCAGTTTTGGTCGCCTTATCTGAGGAAGGATGTTCTTGCCATGGAGGGAGTTCAGCGAGATTCACAAGGCTGATAGCTGGGATGGCAGGAATGACATATGAGGAGAGATTGGGTCAATTGGGCTTATACTCGCTGGAGTATAGAAGAATGAGAGGGGATCTCATCGAAACATATAAAATTCTGACAGGTCTGGACAAACTAGATGCAGCAAGAATGTTCCCGATGGTCGGAAAGTCCAGAACCAGGGGTCATAATCTAAGGATAAGGGGTAAGCCATTTGGGACAGAGATGAGGAAGAATTTCTTCACCCAGAGAGTGGTGAACCTGTGGAATTCTCTACCACAGAAGTTAGTTGAGGCCAAGTCATTAAATATATTCAAGAATGAGTTAGATATATTTCTTAAAGCTAAAGGTATCAAGGGATATGGGGAGAAGGCAGGTACAGGGTACTGAGTTTGGATGATCAGCCATGATCTCATTGAATGGCGGAGCAGGCTCGAGGGGCCGAATGGCCTACTCCTGCTCCGATCTTCTATGTTTCTATGTAAGTCTACCCTATCATGGACTCTACCCACCTATTCAATCTCCTTTCACACACCATGTACAATCTCATGTTCAGGAAAGATAGGGAAGGAAAGAAACGAGGTGGGGTGGCAGTATTGGTTAAGGAGAATGTTACAGTTCTGGAGAGAGAGGATGTCCTGGAGGGGTCAAGGACAGAATCTATTTGGTTAGAGTTAAGAAACAATAGAGGTGTCATTACACTACTAGCTATATTCTATAGGCTGCCAACTAGTGGGAAAGATATAGAGGAGCAAATTTGCAGGGAATTTAACAGAGAGGTGCAAGAACTATAGAGTAGTGATAATTGGGGACTTTAACTATCCTAATATAGACTGGGATGGTAATAGTGTAACGGGCAGAGAGGGGGAAGAATTTCTGAAGTGTGTTCAGGAGAACTTTCTTGATCAGTACGTTTCTGGCCCAACGAGGAAGGAGGCATTGCTGGATCTGGTTCTGGGGAATTAAGTCGGTCAAGTGGAGCAAGTGTCAGTAGGGGAACATTTAGGGAACAGTGATCACAGTATCATAAGGATTAGATTAGTTATGGAAAGGACAGGGAGCAATCTAAAGAAAAAATACTTACTTGGAGGAACAGCAATTTCAGTGGGTTGAGAACAGATCTGGCCCGGGTAAATTGGAGTCAAAGATTGTCAGACAAAACTGTAATCGAACAATGGGCTGCCTTTAAAGAGGAGATCGTTCGGGTACAGTCAAGGTACATTCCCATGAGGGGCAAAGGTAGGGCAACCAAAGTCAGAGCTCCCTGGATAGAAACATTGAAAAATGAAGCAGGAGTCGGCCATTCAGCCCTTCGAGCCTGCTCCGCCATTCAATATGATCAGGGCTGATCGTCTATTTCAATACCATATTCCCGCTCTCTCCCCATACCCCTTGATGCCTTTGGTGTCTAGAAATCTATCTATTTCCTTCTTAAATATAAAGGCCTCCACAGCCTTCTGTGGTAGAGAATTCCACAGGTTCATACCCTCTGAGTGAAGAAATTTCTCCTCATCTCAGTCCTAAATGTTCTATCCCGTATCCTGAGACTGTGACCCCTTGTTCTAGACCCCCCAGCCAGGGGAAACATCCTCCCTGCATCCAGTCTGTCTAGCCCTGTCAGAATTTTATACGTTTCAATGAGATCCCCTCTCATTCTTCTAAACTCTAGTGAATACAGGCCTAGTCGACCCAATCTCTCCTCATATGACAGTCCTGCCATCCCAGGAATCAGTCTGGCGAACCTTCACTGCACTCCCTCTATGGCAAGTATATCCTTTCTTAGGTAAGGAGACCAAAACTGCATACAGTACTCCAGGTGTGGTCTCACCAAGGCCCAGTATAACTGTAGTAAGACATCCTTGCTCCTGTGTTCAAATCCTCTTGCAATGAAGGCCAACATACCATTTACCTTCCTAACTGCTTGCTGCACCTGCATGTTTGCTTTCAGTGACTGGTGTACAAAGACACCCAGGTCCCTCTGTACATCAACATTTCCCAATCTATCACCATTTAAATAATACTCTGCCTTTCTATTTTTCCCACCGAAGTGGATAGTTTCACATTTATCCATGTTATACTGCATCTGCCATGTATTTGCCCACTCACTCAACTTGTCTAAATCGCCTTGAAGCCTCTTTGCATCCTCCTCACAACTCACAATCCCATCTCGTTTCGTGTCATCAGCAAACTTAGAAATATTACATTTGGTTCCCTCATCCAAATCATTGATATATATTGTGAATAGCTGGGGCCCAAGCACTGATCCCTGCGGTACCCCACTAGTCACTGCCTGCCACCCGGAAAAAGACACATTTATTCCTACTCTCTGTTTCCTGTCTGTTAACCAATTTTCAATCCATGCCAGTATATTACCCCCAATCCCATGTGCTTTAATTTTGCACACTAACCTCTTATGTGAGACTTTATCAAAGGCCTTCTGAAAATCCAAATACACCACATCCACTGGTTCTCCCTTATCTATTCTACCAGTTACATCCTCAAAAAACTCCAGTAGGTTTGTCAAACATGATCTCCCTTTCATAAATCCATGTTGACTTTGTCTAATCCCGTTGATATTTTCTAAGTGTCCTGTTATCACGTCCTTTATAATAGACTCTAGTATTTTCCCTACTACTGATGTTAGGCTAACCGGTCTGTAGTTCCCTGTTTTCTCTCTCCCTCCTTTTTTAAATAGTGGGGTTACATTTGCCACCCTCCAATCTGCAGGAACTGTTTCATAAACTATAGAATTTTGGAAGATGACAACCAATGCATCCACTATTTCCATGGCTACCTCTTTTAGTACTCTGGGATGCTGATTATCAGGCCCTGGGGATTTATCGGCTTTCAGTCCCATCAATTTCTCCAGCACCACTTCCTTACCAATACTTACCTCCCCCAATTCCGATGACGAAAGAGATAGAGAGTAAGATGAAGTAGAAACGGGGCGTATGACAGATGTCAGGTTGAGAATACAAGTGAGAATCAGGCTGAATATAGAAAGTTCAGAGGGGAATTGAAAAAGAAAATAAGAGGAGTAAAGAGAGGATATGAGAATAGAATTGGCAGTTAACAAAAAAGGGAATCCAAAAGACTTCTATAGGCACATAAATAATAAGCGGGTAGTAAAAGGAGGGGTGGGGCCAATTAGGGACCAAAAAGGAGACCTACGCATGGAGGCAGAGGGCATGGCTGAGGTACTAAATGAGTACTTTGCATCTGTCTTCACCAAGGAAGAAGATGCTGCCAAAGTCATAGTGAAAGAGGAGGTAGTTGAGATATTGGATGGGATAAAAATTGATAAAGAGGAGGTACTAGAAAGGCTGGCTATACTTGAAGTAGATAAGTCACCAGGACCAGATGGGATGCATCCTAGGATGCTGAGGGAATTTAAGGTGGAAATCACGGAGGTACTGGCCATAATATTCCAAAAATGAGAAGTCGCACAACACCAGGTTATAGTCCAACAGTTTTATTTGAAATTACGAGCTTTCGGAGCGCTGCTCCTTCGTCAGGTAAAGTGAGGGAATACAAATCAGTTACAAAGCATAGACTATAACCTGGTGTTGTGCGACTTCTCATTTTTGTCCACCCCAGTCCAACACCGGCATCTCCGCATCATGGGCATAATATTCCAATCCTCCTTAGATACAGGAATGGTGCCAGAGGACTGGAGAATTACAAATATTACACCCTTTTTCAAAAAAGGGTGTAAGGATAAACCCAGCAACTACAGGCCAGTCAGTTTAACCTCGGTAGTGGGGAAGCTTTTAGAAACGATAATCAGGGACAAAATTAACAGTCACTTGGACAAGTGTGGATTAATTAAGGAAAGCCAGCATGGATTTGTTAAAGACAAATCGTGTTTAACTAACTTGATTGAGTTTTTTGATGAGTTAACAGAGAGGGTTGATGAGGGCAATGCGGTTGACATGGTGTACATGGATTTCTAAAAGGCATTTGATAAAATGCCACATAATAGGTTTAGAATCATAGAATCCTAGAATGGTTACAGCACGGAAGAAGGCCTTCGGCCTGTCGAGCCCGTGCTAGCTCTCTGCAAGAGCACTTCAGCTACTCCCACTCCCCTGCCCTTTCCCCGTAGCCCTGCAATTTTCTTTTCTTCAGATACTTATCCAACTCCCTTTTGAAAGATAAGATTGAGTCTGCCGCCACCACCTTTTCAGGCAGTGCATTCCAGATCCTAACCACTCGCTGCGTAAAAAAGTTTTTTCTTACGTTGCCTCTGGTTCTTTTGCCAGTCACCTTAAATCTGTGCCCTCTGGTTCTCAACCCTTCTGCCAATGGGAACAGTTTCTCTCTATCTACCCTGTCCAGCTTGCCAGCAAAGTTGAAGCCCATGGAATAAAAGGGACAGTGGCAGCATGGATACGAAATTGACTAAGTGACAGGAAGCAGAGAGTAGCGGTGAACGGTTGTTTTTTGGACTGGAGGAAGGTATACAGTGGTGTTCCCCATTGGTCAGTACTAGGACCACTGCTTTTCTTGATATATATTAATGACTTCGACTTGGGTGTACAGGGCACAATTTCAAAATTTGCAAATGACACAAAACTTGGAAGTATAGTGAACAGTGAGGAAGATAGTGATAGACTTCAAGAAGACATAGACAGGCTGGTGAAATGGGCGGACATGTGACAGATGGAATTTAACACAGAAAAGTGAGAAGTGATACATTTTGGTAGGAAGAACGAGGAGAGGCAATATAAACTAAAGGGTACAATCCTAAAGTGGGTGCATGAACAGAGAGACCTGGGGGTATATGTGCACAAATCGTGGCAGGGCCGGTTGAGAAAGCAGTTAAAAAGGCTTGCGGGATCCAGGGCTTCATAAATAGAGGTATAGAGTACAAAAGCAAGGAAGTTATGATGAACCTTTTTAAAACACTGGTTCGGCTTCAACTGGAGTATTGTGTCCAATTCTGGGCACCGCACTTTAGGAAGGATGTGAAGGCCTTAGAGAGGGTGCAGAAAAGATTTACGAGAATTCCAGGGATGAGGGACTATAGTTACGTTGAGAGACTAGAGAAGCTGGGGTTGTTCTACTTGGAGCAGAGAAGGTTGAGAGAAGATTTGATAGAGGTGTTCAAAATCATGATGGGTCTAGACAGAGTAGATAGAGAGAAACTGTTCCCATTGGCGGAAGGGTCAAGAACCAGAGGACACAGATTTAAGGTGAGTGGCAAAAGAACCAAAGGCAACATGAGGAAAAACTTCCTTACGCAGCGAGTGGTTAGGATCTGGAATGCACTGCCTGAAAGGGTGGTGGAGGCAGATTCAATCGTGGATCTCAAAAGGGAGTTGGATAAGTACCTGAATAAAAAAGATTTGCAGGGCTATGGGGAAAGGGCAGGGGAGTGGGACTAGCTGAAGTGCTCTTGCAGAAAGACGGCACGGGCTCGACGGGCTGAATGGCCTCCTGTGCTTTAACCATTCTATGATTCTATGAATCTCCCCTATCATGGACTCTACCCCACACATTTAATCTCCTTCCGCACACCATGTACAATCTCCCCTATCATGGACTCTACCCCACACATTTAATCTCCTTCCGCACAACATGTACAATCTCCCCTATCATGGACTCTACCCCACACATTTAATCTCCTTCCGCACACCATGTACAATCTCCCCTATCATGGACTCTACCCCACACATTTAATCTCCTTTCACATAACCTATGTACTCTACACTATCATGGACCCTACCTATCCATAGATGCATTTAAGGGGAAGCTAGATAAGTTCAAGAGGGAGAAAAGAATAGAAGGACATTCTGATAGAGTGTAATGAAATGTGGAGCATAAACAGTGACTTAGACCAGTTGGGCTGAATGGCCTATTTCAGCAAAAAGGAACCTAGGAGGCTCAGTAGACTTGACACTAAACCTATCCAAGCAATGCAGAGTAGCAATCAACAAAGCCAATAGGATGCAGAACTACATCGCAAACAATAGTAGGGTACTGTCCAGGAAATCAAAATCAAACCATTCAGTGCTCTGGTCAGACAGAACCTCAAGTACTGGGTCCAGTTTTGTCACTGAGACACCAGGGGGAGATTCAAGTGCTGGAGACAGGGCAGAGAGGAGCCGTGAGGCTGATATCGTCAGTGTCAGAGTTATGAGGAAAGACGTGAGAGACTTGGGCTTTCGAGCCTGAAAAGGAGGTGTCTGAGAGGTGATCTTCTAGAGGTGTAGGAGATAGTGAAGGGAATGGAAAAGGTTAATCCAGACTATCACTTTAAATTAAACTGTGGGAGCTGGACAAGGGGAGACAGGTTCAAATTAATAAAAGGTAATTTTAGGCCTGATATCAGGAAGTTCCTCTTCACACAGAGCATAATCAACAAATGGAACAAACCCTCGGATAGAGAAGTGGAAGTGAAAACTCGAATCATTCAAGAAACAATTGACTGCTGTAATGTAGGAACGTTAGCGTTATTCCAAGTGTGTGAACTGAGATGGGCCGAATGACCGCCCTCATCTGTAATCAATATAGATATGTACGAGGTAATACATTTTGGTAGGAAGAATAAGGAGGCCGTAGAAAATAAGTATCTAAATGGGGTAGAGGGGTCTGGGGGTACAGATACACAGATCACTAAAGGTAGCAACACAGGTTAATAAGGCCATAAAAAAGTAAATAAAACACTGGGCTCTTTTTGCCAGCACTCCAATCCCCGGGGGCCCAGCTGGGCCCCGGGTTGCGCTGTGCAAGGACCCTCCCCTTTAAGAAGGGGAGGAAGGCCTGCAATACGGCGGCACGTGGCGCCGCGATATTCCCTCGTAGCGCCCCAAGAGGGAGGCGGGGCACTTCCAGTAGCGCCCCGCCTCCCTCTTGGGGCGCAACCACTCAATTTCGGCCGCAGGGGCGCTAATTTCTCCGGGGCGCTAAAGGTACCTCCCCGGCGAAGTTAGCGCCTCAGAGGGGGCGCGACTCAATTTTTCCCCCATAGGATTAGGATCTGATGGCACATTTTGAAGAATAACAAGGGAGTTCTCTTGGATTAATCCTCACTCACACATTGGACGAGGTCCAGGATTAACCCTCACTCATACATCTAACCTGTGCCAGCTCTCTGAAAGAGCTATCCAACTAGCCCCATGTAAGGTTTCCAAAATTTGCAGATCCCCAAAACCTAAGGAAAAAGGACTTTGGAACTACCCCAGAGTGATAAAAATGCATTTGGGCCTAACATAAGGAATTTAAGACCAAAAACCAAGTTTTGGCATTTTAAAAGACATGTCTGGACCTGTAAGGGAGAAAAGGCTGCACAGGAGGTGGGACGACCTCTGTAAAAGCAGTTTTGGGTATTGCAGTTAAATTGCATTGTCTGGGGAATCGGGATGACCTCATTCAAGCCCCAGCAAGCATTAACATTTTGACAATAGACCCTAGGAGAAGACAGTCTCATCCCATCAAAAACCAATCAGCCAAGAAGATCGACAGGATGCAAACCATCCCAAAAAAAAACCCCCATTTGACACTTACAGAACCCATTAAAGACATGCATAAAGATAGGAGTCCTAGACCCAGTCAAGAAACCCAAAACATGAGGACAATGCAAACTCCGATTAATCAACAGATCGACAGGATGGAGCTATCTTGAATCCACTTCACACATTTACAAAACCAGTTAACATGCTAGTAAAGTCGTTACTGTTAACGAGGTCTTACAATGACCAGGATTTGATTTGGTTTTGACAAGGCCACTTCAATTTAGTATAATTGAAGGCCCATCAAACAGTTACAGTTCAAGTACAACAGAAGGCAGATCTATCGAAAAGCCTGTTTTCAGCAAGAAGTCAGTGCTGGAGTTACAGAGTTCAGGACAAGCAGGCAGAAGGCAGTTTCCACAGTTCTGCAAGAAGGCAGTTCCACAGCTCGGAAGAAGACAGTTTAAACAGAGGCAGAGTTACAGCAAGAAGTTAAACAAAGAAGGCAAACAGCTTCACAAGCAGACCGACACGCAAGAAGAAACCAGAGCGACTGCCTCAGTGACCATCAGACACCTTGCGGCAACAAGGGCCTTACGAAACCTCTTACTCAAAAGATTGTAAACCCTAACTCTAAACTGTCAAGGATTCGTTTGGTGAGCATTATCCCTGGTTCTCCAGAGTCCAACCTAGCTAGTGAAGTGGGATTGGGAGGGGTGAAGTATTCTTCTAATGTTATTTTCCCTCGCGTGTACCGTGTGTTCCCCAAACTGTGCTTAAGTGTTAAGTATGTTTTAAGATTGTTACCTTTCTTTAATAAAAGTCGAAACTCTTTCATCAAAACCTGTTGTCTACTGCATCTTTGTTCACAACCCCCAAATAAGTCCAAGGTCTAGAACCAGGGGCATGGGAGCGATTCGAACCGCTCACTGAGTCAGAGGTGAGGCTGACCCCACACACCACCCCCTACACCCACTCCCCTGCTCATTCCCCATAGCACTG
The DNA here is from genome assembly GCA_030390025.1 of Squalus acanthias. Taxonomy (NCBI): domain Eukaryota; kingdom Metazoa; phylum Chordata; class Chondrichthyes; order Squaliformes; family Squalidae; genus Squalus; species Squalus acanthias. The sequence goes on from CM059435.1 coordinate 55,025,643, forward strand.
CAAATATTTCCTTTTTCAAGTGTTGCTCCTATTCCCATTTGAAAGTTACTATTGAATCTGCTTCCACCACACTTTCAGGCAGCGCATTCCAGATCACAAGAACTCGCTGTGTAAAAAAAAACTCACCTCCTTTCTGGTTCTTTTGCCAATTATCTTAAATCTGTATTCTCTGGTTACCGACCCTCCTGTCAGTGAAAACGGTTTCTCCTTATTTACTCTATCAAAACACTTCAAAATTTTGAACACCTCTATTACCTTACAATTGAAGGGACGACACTTCAAAAGTACCCCATTGGCTGTAAAGCACTTTGAATGTCCTGAGGTTGTGAAAGATTATAAGAACTTAAGAAATAGGAGCAGGAATAGGCCACTTGGCCCCTCGAGCCTGCTCCACCATCCAATGAGATCATGGCCAATCCGATTTTGGCCTCAACTCCACATTCCTGCCTGCTCCCCATAACCCTTGACTCCCCTGTTACTCAAAAATCTGTCTATCTCCGCCTTGAATATATTCAATGACTCAGCTTCCACAGCTCTCTCGGGTAGAGAATTCCAAAGATTCATGACCCTCTGAGAGAAGAAATTCCTCCTCATCTCCGTCTTAAATGGGCGACCCCTTATTCTGAGACTATGCCCCTCGTTCTAGATTCCCCCACGAGGGGAAACTTCCTCTCAGCATCTACCCTTTCCAACCCCCTCAGAATCTTATATGTTTCAATAAGATCACCTCTCATTCTTCTAAATTCCAATGAGTATAGGCCCAGCCTGCTCAACCTTTCCTCATAAGTTAACCCCCTCATCTCTGGAATTAACCTAGTGAATCGTCTCTGAACTGCCTCCAATGCAAGTATATCCTTCCTTAAATAAGGAGATCAAAACTGTACGCAGTACTCAAGGTGTGGTCTCACCAATACCCTGTACAGTTGTAGCAGGACTTCCCTGCTTTTATACTCCAACTCTTTTGAAATAAAGGCCAACATTCCATTTGCCTTTTTGATTACTTGCTGTACCTGCATGTTAACTTTTTGTGTTTCATGCACAGGTCCCTCTGAACTGTAGCATTTTGTAATCTCTCTCCATTTAAATAATAATTTGCTTTTTTATTTTTCCTGCCAAAGTGTGTAACCTCGCACTTTCCCACATTATACTCCATCTGCCAAATGTTTGCCCACTCACTTAGCCTGTCTATATCCCTTTGCAGGTTCTTTGAGTCCTCTGCACAACTTGCTTTCCCAACCATCTTTGTATCATCCGCAAAATTGACTACATTACACTCGGTCCCTTCATCCAAGTCATTAATGTAGATTGTAAATAGTTGAGGCCCCAGCACCGATCCTTCTGGCACCCTACTAGTTACCGTTTGCCAACCGGAAAATGACCCATTTTTTCCAATTCTCTATCCATGGCAGAATTAGTCTCCACTTGGAGAGGCAAGAATTAATCAAGGATAGTCAGCATGGCTTTGTCAGGGGGAGATCATGTCTGACCAATTTGATTGGATTTTTCGAGGGGGTGACTAGGTGTGTGGATGAGGGTAGTGCAGTTGATGTAGTCTACATGGACTTCAGTCAGGCTTTTGACAAAGTCCCACATGGGAGACTGGCCAAGAAGGTAAGAGCCCATGGGATCCAGGGCATTTTGGCACATTGGATCCAAAATTGGCTTAGTGGCAGAAGGCAGAGGGTGATGGTCAAAGGTTGTTTTTGTGACTGGAAGCCTGTGTCCAGAGGTGTACTGCAGGGATCAGTGCTGGGTCCTTTGCTATTTGTAGTGTACCTGAATGATTTAGATATGAATGTAGGAGGTATGATCAGTAAGTTCGCAGATGACACAAAAATTGGTGGAGTGGTAAATAGCGAGGAGGGAAGCCTCAGGCTACAGGACGATATAGACGGTTGGTCAGATGGGCAGAACAGTGGCAAATGGAATTTAACCCTGAAAAGTGTGAGGTGATGCATTTTGGGAGGACTAACAAGGCAAGGGAATACACAATGAATGGTAGGACCCTAGGAAGGACAGAGGATCAGAGGGACCTTGGTGTGCATGTACATAGATCCCTGAAGGCAGCAGGACAGGTAGATAAGGTGGTTAAAAAGGCATATGGAATACTTGCCTTCATTAACCGAGGCATAGAATATAAGAGCAGGGAGGTTATGATGGAGCTGTACAAAACGCTAGTTAGGCCACAGCTGGAATACTGTGTGCAGTTCTGGTCGTCACACTATAGGAAGGATGTGATTGCATTGGAGAGGGTGCAGAGGAGATTCACCAGGATGTTCACTGGGCTGGAGCGCTTCAGCTATGAAGAGAGACTGGACAGGCTGGGGTTGTTTTCCTTGGAGCAGAGAAGGCTGAGGGGGGACCTGATTGAGGTGTACAAAATTATGAGGAGCATAGATAGGGTAGATAGAAAGGAACTTTTCCCCTTAGTAGAGGGGTCAATAACCAGGGGGCATAGTTTCAAGGTAAGGGGCAGGAGGTTTAGAGGGGATTTGAGGAAAAACTTTTTCACCCAGAGGGTGGTTGGAATCTGGAACTCACTGCCTGAAAGGGTGGTAGAGGCAGGAACCCTCACAACATTCAAGAAGCATTTAGATGAGCACTTGAAATGCCATAGCATACAAGGCTACGGACCAAGTGCTGGAAAATGGGATTAGAATAGACAGGGCTTGATGGTCGGCGCGGACACGATGGGCCGAAGGGCCTCTTTCTGTGCTGTATAACTCTATGACTCTATGGGAGAAAAATTCAGTTGGTTTGCGCCTCTCGTTAACGCCTTAAGAGGGCGCTAATGGGGCGCAAAGCAACTAGTGCCCGGGCGCGGCGATATCTGCGGCGAGAGAGAGAGGGAGAGACTTCTGGAGAGATTCAACGTTGTGTGAAGGAGTTTTGGGTACTGAGCAGCACTTTGCAGGTTCATTTTGATTTGCCATTCCTTGTATCGATTTAGCAGAGACTGTGGAAGCTGCACTCTGAGCTCTTTGCCTGGTACTCTCCATTGTTCTTTCCAGCACATTTGATGTGCAAGTCTCTCCAGGCCGAGATTCAAGGCTGCAATGAACAGGATGTGGATGGAAAGCAAGATTAACCATCCCCTTTAAGAACTGGCCCGTGCCATTGTGTGTGTGTTCCATTGCTGACTGACATTACATGAGCTTCGCCAGCGCTCTGAGTTAGCGCCTCACTGCTCGGCCTTTGCGCCTTAAGACAGGTGTGCAGCGCCTGCTTTAGCGCTCCACTCACCTCCCGGGGCGGTAAAAGTGAAGTTTCCAGTCAGTGCCGATAATTAGCGCCAGGCGCTAATATTTGCGTCCAGACGATATTTGCGCCCCAAATGGGGCGCGACCTAATTTCTACCCCTATGACTCTATGGGGGAAAAATTCAGTTGGTTTGCGCCTCTCGTTAACGCCTTAAGATATCTGCGCCACTCGCGAAATTGACCAGACATTTTGCGGCAGCTCTAAACAATACCGCCTCGATCTCCTGCGCACGCAGATCTTGACATCATTCGAGTGTGCAATGCCCTTGTGGCGCCCCGGAGCGGATATTGAGTGGCGCCCCCCTCCTTTCCGCCTGGCGCGAGCAACGACAGGTAGACTGGAACGTTTCCCAGTCGCTGTGGGGCTGGGGGGGCGCTATTTAAACGTGGCCTCTTCCTGGCTTTTTCTGTGGTAGACATTTTTGCACCACTCGTTCTGACAGAGAGAGAGATTCTGGGAGAGAGAAGGAAAGACTTCTGCATAGAGTCAACGCTGTGTGAAGTAGTTTTGGCTACTGAGCATCACTTTGCAGGTACTTTTGTTTTTGACCTTCATTACTTTGATTGCCAAGAGACTGTGGGGGCTGCACTGATTGGGGGCGTCGTCCTGCGCCGGCAGATTCGGAGGCCACAGAGACGCAGAGAGAGAGTGGCAATCATGGCCAGACGGAGGTGGGCCAACAGGCCTCTGTACAGGAGACCTTACCCTCCCAGGGTATTTCGCCAACAATTCTCCTACATTAATATGTCTGAGGAGCAGTGTTTGCGAAGGCTGCGCTTCAGCAAGGAGGTGGTCACTGAGCTCTGCCACCTGCTGCAGCCAGATCTGCAGCCTCTAATGAGGACCAGGACATCTCTGTCGGTGGCAGTGAAGGTCACAGTGGCTCTGAACTTTTATGTCACTGGCTCCTTTCAAGCAGCTACTGGGGACATCGCCAATATCTCCCAGTTCACTGTCCATCGCTGCATCCGTCAGGTCACAAATGCCCTCTATAAAAGGAGACGACTGTACATCTCTTTCCCGATGACCCGGGCCAAACAGCATGAACGCGCATTGGGCTTTGCGAGGATAGCGGGCTTTCCCGTGGTGCAGGGCGCCATTGACTGCACGCATGTGGCATTGCGTGCACCGCATGAGAATGCAGAGGATTTCCGCAACCGCAAGGGGTTCTACTCCCTAAATGTCCAGTTGGTCTGTGACCACAGACAGCTGATACTCGCTGTCAATGCCCGCTATCCTGGCAGCAGCCATGATGCATTCATCCTGCGCCAGACTACTGTGGCAGACCTTTTCCAGGCACCGCATCACCCAAGTGGTTGGCTTCTCGGGGACAAGGGTTATCCACTGTGCACCTGGCTGATGACACCGCTCCATACCCCCAACACCCCTGCTGAGCTGCGGTACAACGAGAGCCATCTCGCCACCAGGAACATCGTTGAGCAGACAATCGGCGTGTTTGCTGACGGTTCCGCTGTCTGGACCACTCAGGAGGAGCCCTGCAGTACTCGCCTGAGCGAGTCTCTCTCTTCATAGTTGTGTGCTGCATGCTGCATAACCTGGCAATCCTCAGGACCCAGCCAATGCCACCAGGCCTTGGAGCACCACCGGAGGAGGAGAAGGAAGAGGAGGAGGAAGAGGAGGAGGATGATCATCAGCAGCACCAAGGTGGGAGGGAGGCCCACATGTTGAAACTGGAAGGGCCGTCCGTCAACGGCTGATAGCAAGCCGCTTCTAGGCCCCTGCTGAGGAAATGGCTTCTGCCATTGAGAACAACATGAATGAAACCAACCCGCAACCCCTAAGCCGGCCAAGGCAGCAATGATTCCAAAGACCAAACATGTACATTTTGAATACAAAAAATTATTTATTTTACAAACACTGTGTGTGTTATTTCTTCATGACAAACTAATAGAAAGAAACACAAAAAACAGTCATTAACATAACTGGTTCTCACAACCTGGAGATAATGTCCAATACACTAAACAAAAGTTTGACCACGAACCTCGGCCTTTAATAAAAAATTGACAAATATTTTGTCACACCTCCTACTTTTTGCCCTTCGAGGGTGATCTCCTTCCCTTGCGCACTTCCCCCTTCCCACCCTACTGCTCCTCCGTAATGGGGCCCCAGTGGCTGCAGCAAGGCTGGTGGAAGGCTGCTGATTGTCAGAACCTGAGACTGCAGATGCCCTTGAAGGACGTCCTCGACCAACTCTGGGCCTGGAGGGCCCGGCTGCAGACTGCACCAACACTGCATGGGCGGCAGCAGTCTGGCCTACAGGCAGTGGCAAGTGCAATGGGGAAGTGACAGTGGTGGCTGCAGGAATGCTGTCCTCTTGAGAGAGGACTGCAACTCCCTGCTCGACCGACACATTGGCACTCCCATGGGGCAGCAATTCAGCATCCGGAGCAATCTGCTGGAGCACAGATTGCTGGCCTGCTGCGGCGCAGTGAGAGCCCTGGGGAAATGTGTCCGAACCAGCGAGAATGGCAGCAGTCAGTGCTTGCGTGACCTCAATCTGAGTCTGCATGAGAGCAGTCTGAGATGGGGTCATGGCAGCCAGTGACTGAATTGCAGCACTAAGCTTTAGTGTGGCATCCGCCTGTGCTACAGTGAAGTGCTCCACACTCCTTGCCAGTGATTCAATGCATTCGGGCACCCTTCCCACTGCACCCATGAGCTCAGTGTGCATGTCCACCGCCTGGGTGTTCATTTCAGCGATGAGCCGCTCCTCCTCTGCATCCAGTGCAGCAGGACTCGCTGGCCTACTCTCCCTCCGGGGAGAAGGCCCCCGAGCTTCCCTACCCCCATCGCGTTGCTGCAGCCCGCTGGGTCCTGGAGCTTCACCCTCATCAGACCCTTCCCCCCTGCTCCCCTCCAGGGAAGGCGTGTTCCCAGTGTGGGCATGGGCTTCCTCGGGAGAGGGTGGCGCTGATGCTCCGGCTTCATCTTCCTCCTCGCTTGCATCTTCACTCCCACTGGCAGCTTGAGGGTTCGTCTCCTCAGCTGGTGAATCACCATCTGAAAGCAGGGAGGTACAAGAGTGGCTTTAGCGTGAGGACAGGGGGGCAGTAAGGGAGGAATGAGTGCAGCGATTTAGTAAGTTGTATTGAAAGTGTCAAAGGCTGGTGTTGTGAGGGACAAGTGGAAGGAGAGAGGAGAAAAAGGTGATCACCTTACCATTGCTGTCCAGAACGGGGTCGGCCTCTCCAGGGGCGACGGGACTGATCACCTGGCTTGCCACAATCCTGTGGACGCGCGCCTCAAGATCGCTGAGGGGTTGCAGCTGAGGCTGCCCTCCACCCTTCCGTTGCTGCTGTCTCCTATTATGAGATAGCTTGGCCTGCAAGAAAAAGGATGGCATCTGAGTAAATTTACAGCCATGGTCTTGCCTGATGTGCCTCCCATAATTGAATAGCCCTTACTGTATGCAGCCATGGTCTTGCCTGATGTGCCTCCCATAATTGAATAGCCCTTACTGTATGCAGCCATGGTCTTGCCTGATGTGCCTCCCATAATTGAATAGCCCTTACTGTATGCAGCCATGGTCTTGCCTGATGTGCCTCCCATAGGTGAATAGCTCTTACTGTATGCAAAGTGTGGAATGTGCATGTGTGTTTCATGAGAGGGCCATAGGTGTTGGATGAGTGTTGGGTATGGGGTTTTAAGACCCTCTGGCCATAGAGTGAAGTTGAGATGGAGGGATGGAGAGGTATTGAAAAATAGTCACTCACCCTGACGACCCGAGTGAGGTCGTTGAACTTTTTTCGACATTGAGTATGGGTCCTGGGCACCATGCTCCTAGAGGAGACGCTCTGAGCCACCTCCCTCCACACTCTTCTGTACTCACGCGGCAAAGGCCTCCTGCCACTCTCAGGGAAGAGTATAGATCTTCTGCGCTCCACCGTGCTAACCAGAGCATCCAAGGCCCGCTCGCTGAAGCACTGAGCTCATTCTCTCACCCTCTCCATAGTCCTTGGCTGGAAGATTTAGGCACAGGTCTCTCCAGGTCGAGATTCAAGGCTCCAATGAGCAGGGTGTGGCTGGAGAGCAAGATCGACCCTCCCCTTTAAGAACTGTCCGGCGCCAGTGTGTCTGTGTTCCATCGCTAACTGACAGCACCTGCGCTGCGCCCGCGCTCTGAGTTAACGCCTCACTCCTTGGCCTTTGCGCCTTAAGACAGGTGTGTAGCGCCTGATTTAGCGCTGCAATCACCTCCAGGGGCGATAAAAGCCAAGTTTGCAGTCGGAGGCAATAATTAGCTCCAGGCGCTAAACTTTGCGCACGGCCGATAATGGCGCCCCAAATGGGGCGATACTGAATTTTTCCCCCTATGACTCGATAATATATTACCCCCAATTCCGTGAGCTCTTATCTTATGCAGTAACCTTTTATGTGGCACCTTATCGAATGCCTTCTGGAAATCCAAATACACCACATCCACTGGTTCACCTTTGTCCACCCTGCTCGTTACATCCTCAAAGAATTCCAGCAAGTTTGTTAAACATGATTTCCCTTTCATAAAACCATGCTGACTCTGCTTGACTGCATTATGATTTTCCAAATGCTCTGCTATTGCTTCCTTAATGAAGGACTCCGGCATTTTCCCAGCGACAGATGTTAGGCTAACTGGTCTATAGTTTCCTGCTTTTTGTCTCCCTCCTTTCTTAAATAGGGGTGTTACATTAGCGGTTTTCCAATCTGCTGGGACCTCTCCAGAGTCCAGGGAATTTTGGTGTATTGCAACCAATGCATCCACTATCTCTGCAGCCACTTCTTTTAAGACCCTGGGATGCAGGCCATCTGATCCAGGGGGCTTGTCATCTTTTAGTCCCATTATTTTACCAAGTACTATTTCCTTAGTGATAGTGATTGTCTTTAGTTCCCCCCTCCCTGTGGCCCCTTGATTATCCATTATTGGGATGTTGTTAGTGTCTTTTGCCATGAAGACAGATACAAAATATTTGTTCAGAGTCTCTGCCATTTCCCCATTCCCCATTATTAATTCCCCAGTCTCATCCTCTAAGGGACCAACGTTTACTTTAGCTACCCGCTTCCTTTTTAGAGGCCATACAAATGCAAATCTTTCTTTCTTTACATCTCCCCTAATGACATCTGTTTCCCACTGAATCAGGTGATATGCAGTCTTGGTGTTCTGCTTGGTCCTGAACAGATCTATTTAACCCCACATCTAGTCAGTCAGTAAGGCAGCATTTTCCACTACCAGATTGTACCTCTCCCCCTCTGGTGCTGAAACCTCAATTCATACCTTCATCACGTTGAGGATTGATTTCTGGAATGCTTTTCTCACTGCTCTGTCTCCCCCATCATTCTTCACAAACTATAACTAACCAAGAACCTTGCAGTCTGAGGTCTGTTCTGCACATCCTGTTGTTGCTGAGTTCTACTAGCTCACTGACCCCTAGCATATCAACAACAAGGTCCTTGTCGTCGTTCACAAGTCCTTCCATGGCCTTGTTCCACCTTTACTGAGCAATCTATACTTCCACTGTATGTCCCAGGCTGCACCCTCTGCTCCTCCAACTCGACTTTTCTAGCTCTTCCATTCCATCATTGGAAAACAATCTCTCAGACACTGTAAAGCTGTTCTTTGGAATTCTCACTCAAAATTAATTTGCCAAGCTATCTATCTCCCTGCATTCTTAAAAGCCTTAATCTTTCAGCACACTTTAATTTCCCATGTCCAGTTGGGTGTCCTATTCTTCACCTTGAAGATCACTCTACGATGGTCTTCTGCGTGAGGAGTGAATGTTGTTGTAATTGTTGTTAAACAGAGATTTCTAGTTTCAGCATCAGTATCTGGGACTCTTGGGTCATTGAGTGTGAACATGGTACTCAATGAACCTGGTAAACAGCCAGTGGGTTCTGAAGTCCATCCACCACAGTGTGTTGGTATGGCACTGCGCCAAAGGCTCAAAATCCACTCAATGGGTCAGAGATTATACCTGATTGGAGAGCTTATAGTGAGAGTTCACTTGATTTGAAAACAGCACTCTCTCACGCATCCCCTTCCAAAACAAACCCTGGACCCTGCTCCAGTTCACTGAATGTTCTGGAATGTTGACCCTGTACTATCCCAGATGACAATGCCTTCATCACTTTCAAATGCATTTCCCCTCCAGATCAGGCCTGGCCAATCAGGAAGATTTTTACCCATGCAAGCAGGGGAGTTAACAATTACTAGTAGTTAGTGCTCTTAATCCACTGGTAACCAGCAACTGGAAGAAACCATTTCTGAGGGACGTTTCAAGGGCCGTCAGGTTATACATCTATGCATGAAAATCTTAGTGCTGATTTTCCAGATGTGCTGCCGGTGTGGAGCCTTGCCCACCAGCCCCATCTATTGAGAAATCACAGACAGGCTGCCCACGATTCTCCAGCCATTGACTGTAAGCGGACTTTCTTCATGTGTAAGTCTAGATGGAAAGGCGGAGAAACGCCCGCCTATGTGATCCTGCTGGCACCTGACCACAGAGGGAAGGAACTGATTGCCTTTGGCTAAGGATCCAAAATCTCAGGGGCCCAGTCTTTAAAGTGACTATGATTCAGGAGCATGGATCTTAGGTGCAGCAGTGAGGACAGTCTCCTTTCACGTGTTGCCGATAGTGGATAAGTTGCAGAGACCATCAACCACCTCCTCTCTTTCCTGAGCGTCATCAGGGAGTTGGGTGTCTCCACCTTCTTCTTCACCTTCTGCAGATGGAATACCCAATCCCTTCATAGTGGCCAAATTATGGAGGAAGCAGAAAGCCACCAACGCTTTTTTTAATTCATTCTCGGGATGTAGGTGTTGCTGGCACTGCCATCATTTACTGCCCATCCCTAGTCGCCCTTGAGAAGGTGGTGGTAGGCCTTCTTCTTGAACCGCTGCAGTGGTGAAGGTACTCCCACAGTGCTGTTAGGTAGATAGTTCCATGATTTTGACTGAGCGACGATGAAGTAACGGCAATATATTTCTAAGTCGGGATGGTGTGTGACTTGGAGGAGAACTTGGAGGTGGTGGATTTTCCATGCACCTGCTGCCATGTGGTGGAGCTTGCGAGTTTGGGAGGTGCTGCTGAACAACCCTTGGTGAGTTTCTGAAGTGTATCTTGTAGATAGGACACACTGCACCTACAGTGCACTGATGGTAGAGGCGGTGGATGCTTAGGTTAGTAGATTGTACTGTAGGGTTCCCCTGACCTATCCAGTTAAGAGAAACGGGACTTGAGAATCCTGATCGTCTTCTCAAATATTATTCTTGTAGCACTTAATGCTTCATTGTACCTGTTTTCAGTCTCTGTCCTCAAATGGTGGAAAGGAGTCGTCAGCCATGGCTGAATCGGGTACCTCTGGCCTCCTATCAGCCATCCTAACACATTGCTCTAGCTGAGCAGTGCAGGTATCCTGGATTGCCTGAGAATAAAACCATCATGGCTGCCTCCCGGGTAGCATGCATTGACGTGCGGGATGAGGTGCCTAGCACCTACAGTCAATGAATTCCCTTCTTGTTGGTGAAACTGATGGTCCTTTCAGATGGGACATTTATTGGCACATGGGTGACATTAATATGGCACCCTGCAATTCAGGGAATTCAGGCACTCTGAAGAAATTGATTGTCCTCCTCTGCTTTGCTGGGTCCATGGGTTTATGATATCAGAGGCCGATCTGAGCAGGGCATCAGTTAACTGTGTAATGCACTGATGCACTGCTGATTGACTGATGTGACTAAAGGCACTAGAGGTCATTTGGAAATATCCAGATGCATAAAAATGTTGTGCTGTTGTCATCTTTACAGCCACCGACAAGTCAATGCCCGTGATGGAAAGAGGCTGCAGGTCAGGTTCCAACAGCTCAGTTGCTGTATCCCAGGTGAAGCACAGCCTAGAAGAAAAATCCAGCTGGGACCTCTGACTGTAGACCCTGTAGGGTGGATACCTATGGATCGGGCGCTGCCTGCATGCATGATGCCACAATCGCCTGGCTTCCATCCGCTCCTCCTCCACATTCTCATTCACCTCCTCGTCAAAGCACAAGAATAATGGAATCTTCTCAATCGTCAGGCAATTAACCATTTCTAACATTAAAAAGTACATTAAAGTGTAAACAATAATCTCCCGGCCATTTGATAGTCTGTTTGCTTTTCATGCCTGACAGCAACAGAAACCATTCTGAGGGTGTGAGGGTCAGTAGTTGGAGTTTACAGAATGGCTATTGTCTTTCAATAGAAACGGCAACAAAGCTACTACATCTTGGTTGACTTATATATTAAACAGGCTGCCTGCACTCACAGAGACAACTCTCTATCTCAGCTACAGGTTTTTGGAGCCAACTTCTAGTTTGAATATATCTGGTCCGTTTAAAATCAGATAAAAAAAGACAATAGAGAAATTTTGAAGCACAATGAAGCTCTGTTTCCATCACAATGGCATACATACGAACATCCGAATTAGGAGCAGGAGTAGGCCTCTCGGCCCTTCGAGCCTGCTCCACCATTCAATAAGATCATGGCTGATCTGATTACTCCACATTCCCGCCTACCCCCAATAACTTTTCACCCCCTTGCTTACCAAGAATCTATCTACCTCTGCCTTAAAAATATTCAAAGACTCCGCTTCCACCGCCCTGAGGAAGAGAGTTCCAAAGACTCACGACCCTGTGTGAGAAAAAATTCTCCTCATCTCTGTCTTAAATGGGCAACCCCTTATTTTTAAACAGTGACCCCTAGTTCTAGATTCTCCCACAAGAGGAAACATCCTCTCCACATCCACCCTGTCCAGACCCCTCAGGATCTTATATGTTTCAATCAAGTCACCTCTTATTCTTCTAAACGCCAGCGGATACAAGCCTAGCCTGTCCAACCTTTCCTCATAAGACAACCCGCCCATTCCAGGTATTAGTCTGGTAAACCTGGCATTAGATATCCTGACACCAAAACCCAGGCAAAGCCTCTCTGATGTTGATGGATTTGCTGAAGTTTCAGAGTAATGAATTATCGCTCCACATTCTTCGATTATTACCGTAAAATCACTAATGTTTCGGCATACTTCACAGATACAACGCAAGGTACAGCAGCATTAGCTGATGCCTTGCTAATTACACGACAACTGCTTCTCTCTAACAAAAACTAAGGCACATTTTTCATTGAATTGATACGGAATCTGCAATATAACTTAATCAGATTTCCTTCCTTCCTTTCCCCTCTCCTCTCCTCAAGTCAACGACTCTTGCTAGATTCGGTTCCGTGGGCACCAGCAACCCTTTGGTAGTTTAACCAAAAAACCGAGACAGCAGGGTATTCCAGGCATAAAGGGCATCAAAGCTCAGCTCAATCCTGTCTCCACCTGACATCCCTGCTACATGTCTACTTCCAGCAGAGGTCACTGGATAGCAACCAGTGAGAAACCAGACTGACTTTTAGGGGGCTAAATTTGGTTGATTTGCGCCTCCCGTTAGCACCCTCAGAGGGCGCTAACGGGGTGCAATTCAACTAGCGCCTGGGCGCGGCGCCGCTAACACCTCTCATGAAATTCAGCGGGAGGTTAGCGGCGGCGCTAACCACTAGCGCGGCGCTGCACCGCCGGTGATGACGTCATCACCATGCGCAGCGCCCCGGCTGTAATATTGGGTGGCGCCCCCTGACTTACCACCGGACGCTATGTCTGCTAGTTAAAGGGGAGGTGGCGGGCGGCCATTTTTGTTGCTGGCCGCCTGCCAGCACCTGCCCCCGTTGCTGTCCCCAGCCCCCGTGAAGCCCCCCGCAGGGTGCCGGTTGCTCTCCGTGTGTCCGGCACTCCTCTTGAGTGCTGGACTCGTTTGCCGGCACTCCTGATCCCTGGTGGCCCAGCTGGGTGCCGGGATGCGCTGCGGCAGGCCCCTCCCCTTTAATAAGGGGAGGAAGGTCTGCAGTACTGCGGCGTGACGTGCCGCAGCGTGTGGCGCCACAATATTGGCTCACAGCACCCTTTCGGGGCGCTACCTGGGAAAATCGGCCGCGGGGGCGCTAACTTTCTCAGGGCGCTAAAATTAGCGAAGGTAGCGCTACCCAATTTTTACCCCTAGTCCCTTTGCAGCACTCACATTACTGCCTAACTGACATCAGCTGCCTCAGCACACACCGGGGCTCTTTCTGAGCCTAGTGGTTATGGTCCTGGACTGGCAACCCAGAGAAAGAAAGAAAGAGCTTACATTTATATAGCGCCTTTCACGACCTCAGGATGTCCCAAAGTGCTTTACAGCCAAGTAAGTACTTTGGAAGTGTAGTCACTATTTTAATCTAGGACACATGGCAGCCAATTTGCGCACAGCAAAGTCCCATAAACAGCACATGGAGCGATAATTCATTACTCTGAAACGTCAGCAAACACATAAACAGCATGACAACAAAAAGAGGTCATGGATTCAAATCCCACCATGGCAAATTATGAAAGTGAATGCGATACTTCTGGTCATTTGTGGGCTTGGAAACCAGAACCAAAGTGACCCTGACAGCAGCTGGATTGTTGTGAAAAGCCGACTGGTTCACGAATGTTCTTCATGGAAGGGGACCTGCCACACCTACCCGGCCTGGCCTACATGTGACTCCGGTCCCACATCAGGTGGTTGACCGTCGAAGTGGCCTAGCCAGCCATTCAGTCTTAAAAAAAAAACAATTGCTATGAAGGCCCACCTTCGATGGACAATAAATGCAACTTCACCAGTGTTACCCACATGCCAAGAACAAATAAAAATATCCAGGTCTGTACATTTCACAGCGATTTGGCTGACGTATACGAACATATGAAATTGATGGACAGGAGAAGACCCGCTGACCCATCAAACCTGCCAGAGCATCATGAAATCAGACACTTTTCAGAAGCTGTGTTGTGAATTTCTAATGGCCCCTTCCCTTTCCCAGTGAGTGTAAAGGCCATCTTTAAGTTCCCTTCTAATATCTTCCCAATAATGGATGTCAGGCTGATAATCCCAGCTGATAATCTATTTGTCCCCTTTTTTGAAAATAGGAACTACACGAGCTAGTATTAAACTCTATTTTTCAATGTGTTAATGTTGGTGAAGAGCTGGGTGTCCCATCTGCCTGACTAACACTGACGTAAATGTAAGCAAGATGTGTGTAGAGTGGAAGGGAGCCGACAGTATAACTTTAAGCAGGTACTGGGCTTAAACTGATACCTGAAGCATAACTGGGACTCAGTTAAGACTGATACAGAGCTAACAAGCCAACATGTCCTGGGATAATTGCCGATTTTACTCGACTCCACAAATAAGCAGATGCAAAATAAATAAACGAGCATAATGTCCGCAAATAAAAATGCAATCAGCTATAAAACAGCTAGTTACTGTTGGCTTTCAACTGCACAGAATACAACAAGTTTAACTGGACAACAGTTCGTCAGCGCCTTGCACAACCTGTTTATGAGCTTCATCGCCAGAACATAACCAGCGTAATCTCATTGGAGTTGGTCAGAGTCTCACACGGTGGTATGGGAAATTGTCTTGTTTATCTCACGTGCAGGGCCCAGAATTGCGCCACAAGTTTTGTCAGTGCTTTGGTGGATTGCCAGCCCTCTACTGATGGGATTCACGAGCAGTGACTCTAGGAAGCTGCCAGTTGGATTCTGTCAGGCATTGATGGTAGTGAAATAGGAAACTTTCCATCAACTGCAACTTTTATATTTAAGTCAATGATCTCGACAGATGCTAATGTGGATTGTAAGCTGCGGATTGTCAAATTATAACTGATTGCATTTTTATTTGTGGACGTTATGCGCATTACAGTGAGGAATGTTAGTACCAGGGGATATGGACATCGTCACAAGCTGCGTGTCTCATTCACCTAAAGTTCAAATGTGAGAAGTCGCACAACACCAGGTTATAGTCCAACAGGTTTATTTGAAATCACAAGCTTTCGGAGCGCTGCTCCTTCGTCATCACCTGTTGGACTATAACCTGGTGTTGTGCGAATTCTCATATTTGTCCACCCCAGTCCAACACCGGCATCTCCACATCATGGTTACCTAAAGTTCAGACTGTGGCTTTTGATCAGAAGATAAACGGATTTGCTTCCTTGATATTATTAACTCTTTTGTTACTCTGACGTGAAAACATGATCTTTGAACCACTGTATGTCTGACACAATCCTATAAAAGGGTTCAGATCTGCCACAATATGCATCACTGTAAACAGATATTTGTCCTGCATTAGGAACATAGGAACAGGAGCAGTCCATTCAGCCCCTCGAGCCTGCTCCGCCATTCAATGAGATCATGGCTGATCTGTGACCTAACTCCATATACCCGCCTTTGCCCCATATCCCTTAATACCTCTGGTTAACAGAAATCTAACAATCTCAGATTTTAAATTAACAATTGACCCAGCATCAACTGCCATTTGCGGAAGAGAGTTCCAAACTTCTACCACCCTTTGCGTGTAGAAGTGTTTCCTAACTTCACTCCTGAAAGGTCTGGCTCTAATTTTTAGACTAGTCCTAGACTCCCCAACCAGCGGAAATAGTTTCTCTCTATCTACCCTATCAGATCCCCTTAATATCCTGAATCTTCGATCTTCTAAATTCCAGAAAATACACCCCTAATTTGTGTAATCTCTCTCATCATTTAATCCTTGGAGTCCAGGTATCATTCTAGTAAATCTACGCTGCACTCCCTCCAAGGCCAATATATCCTTCCTCAGGTGTGGTGCCCAGAACTGAACACAGTACTCCAGGTGTGATCTAACCAGGGCTTTGTATAGCTGTAGCATAAATTCTATCATCTTGTATTCTAGTCCTCTAGATATAAAGGCTAACATTCCATTAGCTTTTTTGATTATTTTCTGTACCTGTTCATGACATTTTAATGATCTATGTACCTGAACCCCCAAGTCTCCTTGGACATCCACTGTTTTTAGCTTTTCACCATTTAGAAAGTACCCTGTTCTGTCCTTTTTAGGTCCAAAGTGGATGACCTCACATTTGCTTACATTCAAATCTATTTGCCACAGTTTGCCCATTCACTTAATCTATTAATATCACTTTGTAATTTTATGCTTCCATCTACTGCCTACAATGCCGCCTATCTTTGTGTCATCGGCAAACTTGGATATATTAATAAATATGGTGAATAGTTGTTAATAAATACGGTGAATAGTTGAGGCCCCAACACCGATCCCTGCGGGACACCACTAGTCACATCCTGCCAATTTAAGTACCTACCCATTGTCCCTACTCTCTGTCTCCTGCCGCTCAGCCGATTTCCTAACCAGGTCAATAATTTGCCTTCAATTCCATGAGCTTCAGCTTTAGCTAACAGTCCCTTATGAGAGACTTTATTGAATGCCTTCTAGAGTCCATATAAATAACATCCATAGACATTCCCCCATCCACTACTTTAGTCATCGTTCCAAAAATTCAATCAGGTTTGTCAGGCATGACCTACATTTTACAAATCCATGCTGGCTCTCCCCAATCAGCTGAAAATTTTTGAGGTGTTCAGTCACCCTATCCTTAATTATAGACTCTAGTAATTTCCTGACAACAGATGCTGGGCTAACTGGTCTATAATTCCCTGGTTTCCCTCTCTCACCTTTCTTAAGTAGTAGAGTGACACGCACAATTTTCCAATCTAAAGGAACGTTTCCTGAATCGAGAGAACTTTGTAAGATTATAGTTCGGGCATCTGCAATTTGCTCACCTACTTCCTTTAAAACCCTGGGATGGAAACCAGCTGGTCCTGGGGATTTGTCACTCTTTAGTGCCAGTATGTTCTTCATTACTGTTATTTTGCTTACGTTAATTTTGGTGAGTCCCTGTCCCGGATTGAATATTAGTTTCCTTGGGATTTCCGGCATGCTATCCTCTTCCAATATAAATACTGATGCAATGTAATTATTCAACATGTCCGTCATTTCCTTATTTTCTTTTACAGTATCACTGCTTTCAGTTTTCAAGGGGCCAACATTGCTCCTGACTACCTTCTTTTTCCTAATACAATTGTAAAACATTTTTTGTTGATTTTGATGTCCCTTGCAAGTTTCTTTTCATGCTCCCTTTTGTAGCTCTTACTATCTGTTTTGTCACCTTTAGTTGGTCTTTGTATCTCTCCCAGTCGCCAGGATCTGTTCTAGATTTTGCATTCTTGTATGCTTTTTCTTTTGCTTATGTTATCCCTTACCTCTTTAGTTGACCATGGCTGTGTTTTTGGCAAATAGAGCTCTTGTCCTTTAGGGGTATAAACTGGTTCTGTATCACTTGTAAATCATGCTTATATCTCTGCAGACAGACTTGTGTAATGTTCTTTGGTATTGTGTGAATTCTGTCTTGTTCCACAGCTGACTTCTGTACTGAATTGAATTTAGGTATGAAACATTGTTTGGTTGCTCTAACTTACTTAGAAATTTGTGCGAGATATCATTTGATAGGATCTTTCTCTTTTCTTAATCCATTCTCGGGATGTGGGCGTCGTTGGTTCGGCTGGCATTTATTGCCAATTCCTAGTTGCTTTGAGAAGATGTTGGTAAGCCACCTTCTTGAACCGCTGGGAGCGGTTTTCATACAACTGAATGGCTTGCTAGGCCACTTCAGAGAATAGTTAGGAGTCAACCACCTTGGTGTGGGACTGGAGTCTCATACAGGCCAAGACTGGGTAAGGACGGCAGGTTTCCTTCTCTAAAGGACATTAGTGATCAAGTTGGGTTTTTGCGACAACCTCTCCACCTCTCTTTCCTCCTTTAAGGCGCTTTGTAAAACCTACCTCTTTGACCAAGTTTTGGTCATCTGTCCTAATATCTCCTTATGTGGCTCGATGTGAAACTTTGTGTTATAATGCTCCTGTGAAGCGCCTTGGGAACTTTTACTATGTTAACAGCGCTATATAAATACAAGTTGTTGTTGTTTGTGTCAAAGGTCATGGAAATCATGAAAAGCAGTTGAACTGTCTCAATCATAATGGGCTGGATTTTCCGTGGGGTTAGCGGGCGCGATTGGTGACGGGTCAGGTGGGAAAGGTTTTTTTTTCCAGTGGGTCGGGACCCTGCTGTCAACCCGCCACGACACACCTTTTCCCGATGTCGGGTCTGTCAGCGCTGAGCAGACCCGACACGCAGCGATGGGGGACCCAATTCAGGTCATTATGACTTTGTTTAGAGATGATTAAGAACACAGTTGAGCTCACCTTTAGATTTTACGTGCTCGCCCACGGGGTCCTCGCTGCTCGGGAATCACATCTGTGAAGCTGAGGCGGGAGGTCAGTGGCCATTGAATCAGCTGTTGAGTTGACAGCTTCAAATGTAAAGTAAAAGCTCCCACCTTACAGAGATATCTTCCCTGGCTGCCACATGATGTGCCAGGTTGGCACTACCCCACACCAACACCATAAAGCATCCCTACAATGCCCAAGCCATTCCTTTCACATTCATGACCATTGCGGGGGGTACCATTATGTCTCACCATTCACTGCAACTCACTAAGCCACTTCCAAAGGTGCACTCAAATCTGTCCAAGAACGCAAAGTGTTGAAAATAAAGGTTTCAATGTTTGACACCACATGAACAGAAACTTTACATGACCATTGCATAAAACACCCAAGTGCCTACCTTGTGTGTTGTTAGTTGGTATGAATGCACTAGGATGAGGGTGAGTGTGAGGGGTGACTAGTGAGATGGGGATGTGATAATGTAGATAGAGAGGGATGGATGGAGGTGCAAGGTAAGTTGGTGTGAACAAGGATGATCAGGAGTAGGTTAGGGAAGGCAGAGTGATGGGGATGTGATGAGAGACTCAGCAGGATGAGGTTGAATGTGGCTTTGTACTAACGTTTCCTGATCTACTGAGATCATTGAAACGTTTGCGGCACTGCAGCCTGGTATGATCTAATAGCCATCACAGAGACGTGGGCTGGATTTTTTCAATGGGGGCGTGTTGGGGGCGGGACTGCTGGTTGTTGGGTTTCAGTCCCACCCCCAATGACGTCCGGCTAATCCATGTTATTTTCCCTTGATTGACCTTGTTAAGCCCGACCTGCGGGCTTAGCAGGCCAATTAAGGGAAAGCCGGTGACAGAGGACGTCAGCGTACGACGTTTCATCTGTCAAAAATTTTTGACAGATGAATTGTCAGCGTTTGACAGCTTTGAGAAGCTGTCAAACACTAACAATCTCTGTTCTAAGGTGAGCCCTTGTACGGAAAGCTCATCAAACCTCTTTCCTTAGCATCTGAGAATGCAGCAGCCATTCTGTCATCTCTGCCATTGAGATGAGGTACCTACGGATCCCCAAGGGTTGAAGCCTGCAGGAAGAAGCAAAGGTAAGTAAACTTTTTCTCATACTTACCTCTCCACGCTTGCACCCATCATTCACCTCCACAGCGGACTTTTCGATCCCTCTCACCTGCGCAGACCCACTGCTCACCTCGCTGACCCTGGCGAGGTTCGCAGCCATTGAGAAGCCCACATTTGCAGGGGTAAAATGGGGATAAACCTCTTAACTGCCTGTTTACTCCCTTATTAACAGGCAGTTAATTGGCTGTAATCCCCTTCCCGCCTTGAGGAGACGGGTCCCTGCGCGAGTCGGGGACCCACCTCCTGGGAAGATGGCACGGAGGCGGGTTAGGAGTGGGTTCGGTACCCGCTCCCAGTTTCTGCCATTTTCCCGGCAGTCCCGCCTCCATGCCCACCTCCCCAGGGCTGGCAAAATTCACCCCGTGGTTGCAATGTGACCAAGGCTGGGAACTGAATATTCAGGGGTATTTGACATTTTGGAAGGATAGACAGAAAGGAAAAGGAGGTGGGGTAGCTCTGTTAATAAAGGATGAGATCAGTACAATAATGAGAAATGATCTGGCTCGGAAGTTCTAGATGTAGAATCAATTTGGGTGGAGTTAAGAAATAGTAAGGGAAAGAAGGCACTGGTGAGAGAGGTCTATAGACCCCCTAACAGTAGCTACACTATAGGACAGAGTATAAATCAAGAAATAATGGGGGGCCTGTAAGAAAGATACTGCAATAATCATGGGCGATTTTAATCTTCATATAGATTGGACAAATCAAATTGGTAAAAGCAGACTTGAGGACGAGTTCATAGAGTGTATTCGGGACAGTTTTTTTGGAACAATACGTTGTGGAATCGACCAGGGAACAGGCTATTTTAGATCTGGTAATGTGTAATGAAATTAATTAATGATCTCGAAGTAAAGAATCCTCTAGGGAAGAGTGATCATAACATGTTTGAATTCCACATTCAGTTTGAAGGAGAGAAACTTGGGACCGAAACTAGAGTGTTAAACTTAAATAAAGGCAATTACAAAGGTATGAGGAGAGAGATGGCTAAAGTGGACTGGGAAAACAGATTAGAAGGTAAGACGGTAGAAAAGCAGTGGCAGATATTTAAAGAGATATTTTATGACTCTTAACAAAGATATATTTCAGTGAGAAAGAAAGACTCGAAGAGAAGGATGAACCAACCATGGCTAACCAAGGAAGTTAAGGATGGTATCAAATTGAAAGAAAAGGCATACAATGTTGCAAAGATTAGTGGTACACTAGAAGATTGGGAACATTTTAGAAACCAGCAAAGGATGACTAAAAAAATAATAAAGAGGGAGAAAATAGCTTATGAGAGTAAATTAGCAAGAAATATAAAGACTGACAGTAAGAGCTTCCACAAGTATATAAAAAGGAAGAGAGTAGCTAAAGTAAACATTGGTCCCTTAGAGGACGAGACTGGGGAAATAATAATGGGAAACAAGGAAATGGCAGAGGCATTGAACAAATATTTTGTATCTGTCTTCACAGTAGAGGACACTAAAAACATCCCAGTAATAATAGAAAATCAAGGGGAAAAAGGGAGGGAGGAACTTAAAACAATCACTATCATTAGAGAAAAAGTGCTAGGCAAACTTATGGGTCTAAAGGCTGACAAGTCCCCTGGCACTACTTCCTGGGAATACCCTCACTGTACCTGATGAAGGAACAGAGCTCCGAAAGCTCGTAATTTCAAATAAAACTGTTGGACTATAACCTGGTGTTGTGCGACTTCTCATTTTTGTCCACCCCAGTCCAACACCGGCATCTCCGCATCATGCTCAAAAAAAGGAGGGAGACAGAAAGCAGGAAACTATAGGCCAGTTAGCCTAACATCTGTCATTGGCAAAATGCTCGAATCCATTATTAAGGAAGTAGTGGCATGGCATTTAGAAAATCATAATACAATCAAACAGAGTCAACATGGTTTTATGAAAGGGAAATCGTGTTTGACAAATCTATTAGAGTTCTTTGAGGAGGTAACAAGCAGGGTGGATAAAGGGGAACCAGTAGATGTAGTGTATTTGGATTTCCAAAAGGCATTCGACAAGGTGCCACATAAAAGGTTACTGCATAAGATAAGAGCTCATGGTGTTGGGGGTAATATATTAGATTGGATAGAGGATTGGTTAACTAACAGAAAACAGAGAGTCGGGATAAATGGATCATTTTCAGGATGGCAATCTGTAACTAGTGGGGTGCCACAGGGATCAGTGCTGGGGCCTCAACTATTTTCCATCTATATTAATGACTTGGATGAAGGAAGTGAGTGCATTGTAGCCAAATTTGCGGATGTTACAAAGATAGGTGGGAAAGCAAGTTGTGAGGAGGACATAAAGAGTCTGCAAAGGGATATAGATAAGTTAAGTGAGTGGGCAAGAATTTGGCAGATGGAGTATAATGTGGGAAAATGTGAAGTTATCCACTTTGGTAGGAAGAATAGAAAAGAAAAATATTATTTAAATGGAGAAAGACGACAGAATGCGATGGTACAGAGGGATTTGGGTGTCCTCATACATGAAACAAAAAAGGTTAACATGCAGGTGCAGCAAGTAATTAGGAAGGCAAATGGAATGTTGGCCTTTATTTCAAGGGGGATAGAGTATAAAAGTAGGGAAGTCTTGCTACAACTGTACAGGGTGCTGGTGAGATCACACCTAGAGTACTGCGTACAGTTCTGGTCCCCTTATTTAAGGAGGGATATACTTGCATTGGAGGCAGTTCAGAGAAGGTTCACTATGTTGATTCCTCGGGTGGAAGGGTTGTCTTATGAGGAAAGGTTGAGCAGGCTGGGCCTATACTCATTGGAGTTTAGAAGAATGAGAGGTGATCTTATCGAAACATATAAGATTCTGATGGGGTTGGAAAGGGTAGATGCTGAGAGGATGTTTCCCCTCGTGGGGGAATCTAGAACGAGGGGGCATAGTCTCAGAATAAGGGGTCGCCCATTTCAGATGGAGATGAGGAGGAATTTCTTCTCTCAGAGGGTCATGAATCTTTGGAATTCTTTACCCCAGAGAGCTGTGGAAGCTGAGTCATTGAATATATTCAAGGCGGAGATAGACAGATTTTTGAGTAACAGGGGAGTCAAGGGTTATGGGGAGCAGGCAGGAAAGTGGAGTTGAGGCCAAAATCGGATCCGCCATGATCTCATTGGATGGTGGAGCAGGCTCGAGGGACCGAATGGCCTGCTCCTGCTCCTATTTCTTATGTTCAAAGGAAGAGGCTTATAATGTTGCCAAAAAGAGTAGTAAGCCTGAGGATTGGGAGGATTTTAGAATTCAGCAAAGGAGGACCAAGAAATTGATAAAAAAAGGGAAAATAGAACATGAGAGTAAACTAGCGAGAGACATAAAAACAGACTGTAAAAGCTTCTATCGGTATGTAAAAAGGAAAAGATTAGCGAAAGTAAATGTCGGTCCCTTACAGGCTGAGACAGGAGAAATTATAATGGGGAATAAGGAAATAGCGGAGAAATTAAACAAATACTTTGGGTTGGATTTTACCAGCCCTGAGGAGGTGGGTTTGGAGGCGGGACTGCTGGGAAAATCAAAAAAAGTGGGAGTGGGTCCCAAACCCGCTCCCAACCCGCCTCCAACCAATCTTCCCAGGAGTCGGGTCCCCAATTTGTGCAGGGACCCGACTCCTAGTGGCAGGAAGAGGATTATAGCCACTTAACTGCCTGTTAACAGGTAGTTAAGAGGCTTTTTCCCATTTTGCGACTTCTGCTGCGGGCTTCCCGACGTCGGGGAACCCCACCAGGGTAAATGAGATGTGCTGTGGGTCTGTTGTAATGTTTGTGTATAGATGACAGCTGCAGAAGTGGTGTGAAGGATGCAATGGGACACTGGTGAGTATCAGAGATGTTGGGAAAGTCATTTTTAATGTGTTTAGATTTTTCTGTAGGTGACAAGCTTTAAAGTGTTTGTGTGGCCTCACCTCATTGGGAGAAATGACAGATTGCTTCTGTAATATCACCTGCAGCTGCCATCTGTTTTATCCTAAGGAGAGAGTCATTGGAGAGCCTGGGGGCAAGGGCTCACCTTTGTATAGTGATTGTCAGTGTTTGACAGCACCTCAATGCTACCAAACACTGACAGGTCATCTGTCAAAAATAAATGGTATATGTCCCTTTAAGAAGACCGGCAGATGAAGCGTCATCAACTGACGTCATCTGACACCGGCTTTCCCTTAATTGGCTGGCAAGCCCGCAGGGCAGGCTTAACAAGGCCAATCAGTGGAAAATAGCGTCTGTGTGTCGGATGTCGCTGGGGGCGGGACTAGAACCCGGAAGGCAGCAGTCCCGCCCCCAACTTGTCTCGGTAAGTAAAATCGGAAGACGAGAAAACTTACTGGAAATAGTGGAGAACCAAGGCTCTAGCGAGAATGAGGAACTGAAAGAAATTAGTATTAGTAAAAAATAGTACCGGAGAAATTAATGGGACTGAAAGCCAATAAATCCCCTGGACCTGATGGCCTACACCCTAGGGTTTTGAAAGAGGTGGCTATAGAGATAATGGATGCATTGGTCATCAATTTCCAAAATTCCATAGATTTTAGAATGGTTCCCACGGATTGGAAGGTGGCAAATGTAACCCCACTATTTAAGAAAGGAGGGAGAGAGAAAACGGAGAACTACAGACCAGTTAGCCTAACATCAGTAGTAGGGAAAATGCTAGAATCTATTGTTAAGGACATGGTAACAGGGCACTTAGAAAATAATAATAGGATTGGGCAGAGTCAACACGGATTTATGAAAGGGAAATCGTGTTTGACAAATCTGTTAGAGTTTTTTGAGGTTGTAACTAGCAGAATAGATAAGGGGGAACCACTGGATGTGGTGTATTTGGATTTTCAGAAGACATTCGATAAGGTGCCACCCAAGAGGTTATTAAACAAAATTTGGGCTCATGGGATTGGGGGTAATATATAACATGGATTGAGGATTTTTAACAGACAGAAAACAGTGAGTAGAAATAAACGGGTCATTTTCGGGTTTGCAGGCTGCAACTACTGGGGTACCGCAAGGATCAGTGCTTGGGCCTCAGCTATTCACAATCTACATTCATAATTTGGATGAGGGGACCAAATGTAATATATCCAAATTTGCTGATGATACAAAGCTGGGTGGGAATGTAAGCTGTCAGGAGGATGCAAGGGGATATAGACAGGCTAAGTGAGTGGGCAAGAACATGGCAAATGGAATATAATGTGAAGAAATGTGAAGTTATCCATTTTGGTAGGAAAAATAGAAAAGCAGAGTATTTTTTAAATGGTGAGAGATTGGAAAATGTTGGTGTTCAGAGGGACCTGGGTGTCCTTGTAGGTACAGCAAGTAATTAGGAAAGCAAATAGTATGTTGGCCTTTATTACAAGAGGATTTGAGTATAAGAGTAAAGACGTCTTACTGCAATTATATAGGGCCCTGGTGAGACCACACCTGGAGTATTGTGTACAGTTTTGGTCTCCTTACCTAAGGAAGGATATACTTGCCATAGAGGGAGTGCAACGAAGGTTCACCAGACTGGTTCATTACATAGGATTACATTGGATATACGCCACAGAAACAGGCCAATCGGCCCAACCAGTCCATGCCGGCGTTTATGCCCCACACGAGCCTCCTCCCGTCTTTCCTCATCTAAATCTATCAGCATAACCCTCTATTCCCTTTTCCCTCATATGCTTGTCTAGCCTCCCCTTAAATGCATCTATGCTATTCGCTTCAACCACTCCTGTGGTAGCGAGTTCCACATTCTCACCACTCTTTGGGTAAAGAAGTTTCTTCTGAATTCCTTACTGGATTTCTTGGTGACTATCTTATGTTGATGGCCTCTAGTTATGGTTTTCCCCACAAGTGGAAACATTCTCTCTGTATCCACTCTATCAACATTTTTCATAATTTTAAAGACTTCTATTAGGTCACCCCTCAGCCTTCTTTTTTCAAGAGAAAAGAGACCCAGCCTGTTCATCCTTTCCTGCTATGTTGTAAGGGGTTTCGTGGCCTGTGATTCTTTGCTATTGCTTGCTCTGGTCTCCGGCCAGACCTCTTGCAATAATCACCCATGAGTGGTTCGACCCACTCGCCCTTACGGTTCTGACACCTGGACTTAGATGCAAATGAGCAGTAATGCAGAGAAGGACTCAAATAGACCTGGTTGAATAATACGAAATGAATGCCTTTATTGTACGGTGTCCAAAATAATGAAATACGTGTCATATGCGCAGATCAAAGAAATTACAAGTATACACACGTCTATAAATCTTGTTCTATACAAACGGGGAACACACAGCACATCGTAAAGGGGATAACACATTACAAATTACCCTTAAAAAACGCCCTCCCCTATAATACCTAAACTAAGTCTGGATTTGTAGGATCGGGAAACATGCTCACCACTCGGGTTATTTCGGAATTTAAAATGAGGCTCGCAGCTTTTCGTTGCAGCCCCTGGCTGCCACGTGGCTGTGGGAGCTTCTGAGCATGACTTGTTTACTCTCGCTGCCGCGATGGACCCACTCGGGTCAGCCCTGATGAACGTTCGTCGCGGATGGCCCAGGCTATTCGCTCAAATAACCAGAAGAAAAGGCCTGTCTTTCCTGATGTCATGAAATATTCTGTAGCATTCAAAGAGTGGGTTTGAACCTACTTCGCCGTTTATCTTCGGGCGCGGTCGGGGTTTGACTGACCATGCCGGCTCCTACGTGGAATTCTTCTCGTCGCTCGGGCCTCGTTTGGCCGAAGTTCCTGCCTTCTTCACTAACAGCGGCTGGTCGTTCGGGAACACACCGCTGCGTTGCCCTGATGGATCCGGACACCGATTACCGACGATTGGGATGGTGTACCCTGCTGCCTGCCGTGTCGAGGTGGCTCGTCCTGAGGTTCCGCTCCTGGCCGAATGTGAGCCTCTGCCCAAAACGAGCAACAACAACCAACCAACCAACCGACCGACCGACCGACCGACCCTGATGGACATTCTTCTTCTATAGTTATACTGTTGGAACGGGCCTTATCTCCCGCCCAAATCAAGATGCTGTCTTTTGTTTAATTTTGGCGCCCAAAGTTTTCGGTATGGGGTAATTGTCTCTTCAACTGGTTTCGGGATCACTCGAAACTGGCCAAACTACCCGTTAATGTCTTACTCATTGTTGGGCTGGGTGGAATTTGTATAATTGTCTCCTCAACTGGTTTCGGGATCACTCGAAACTGGCCCAACCACCCGTTAATGTCTTTCTCATTGTTGGGCTGGGTGGAATTTGTATAATGATGTGTCTGGATGGGCCCCGACCGTCCGGTGCAACGACTCCTCACCGTGCATTTAAAACGAGTCAAGCACTTAGTTTATTGTTCTGTCCAAAACGTAAATGGGTTGCATACTGCCTTCCCAATCTGTACTGTGCATGATCTCATTATAAATGTATTTTCAGCGCCTTCTTGTCTGAGCCACTACGACTGATTTTCGCGGGTTTTTTTTTTACTGCAGTGGCTGAGTGCTCACCATGTTCTGGAAAGCCTGTCACGATGCTCGGCGGCCATTTTACAAGGCTGCTATACCTTTTTTTTAAAGTAGCAGCCTTTCGTTCAATAAAATGTTCAATTAAACTTGCTTCTCTCATTATTAAAATCGTGATAATTGCGAAAATCTACAATGTATACCCTCGCATTTCTGGTATTATCCTTGTAAATCTTCTCTGCACCCTCTCTAGTGCCTCTATATCCTTTTTATAATATGACGACCAGAACTGCACGCAGTACTCCAAGTGTGGTCTAACCAAGGTTCGATACAGGTTTAGCATAACTTCCCTACTTTTCAATTCTATCCCTCTAGAAATAAACCCTAGTGCTTGGTTTGCTTTTTTAATGGCCTTGCTAACCTGTGTTGCAACTTTTAGTGATTTGTGTATTTGTACTCCTAGATCCCTTTGTTCCTCTACCCCACCTAGACTCGCACCCTCCAAGTGATAAGTGACCTCCCTGTTCTTCCTATCAAAATGTAATACCTCACATTTATCTGTGTTGAACTTCATTTGCCAATTATATGCCCATTCTGCAAGTTTATTAATGTCCTCCTGTAATTTGTTGCAGTCCTCCTCACTATTGACTATCCCCCTCAATTTGGTGTCATCCGCAAATTTAGAAATTGTATTTTTGATTCCTAAATCTAAATCATTAATGTAAATTGTGAACAGCAGTGGTCCCAGCACTGATCCTTGTGGAACACCACTACCCACCTTCTGCCACTGCGAATAGCTACCCTTTACTCCTACTCTCTGCTTTCTGTCCTGAAGCCAGCCAGCAATCCATTCTGCTACTTGTCCCCTGACTCCGCATTCTCTGACCTTGTTCATCAGTCTATTATGGGGTAGCTTATCGAAGGCCTTTTGAAAATCCAGATAAATTACATCTACTGCATTACCATTGTCTACTCTCTCTGTTACCTCTTCAAAAAATTCAATGAGGTTGGTCAAGCAAGACTTTCCCTTTTGAAATCCATGCTGACTATTCATTATATTTTTGGTTTCTAGATGTTCTTCTATTTTCTCCTTTAGTAGGGATTCCATTATTTTTCCTACCACTGATGTTAAGCTGACTGGTCTATAATTCCCTCGACATGTTCTATCCCTCTTCTTAAATATCGGTATTACGTTAGCTATCCGCCAATCCTCTGGCGCTATACCTTTTTCTAGCGAATTATTAAATATGCGTAGTAATGCCTCTGCTATCTCTTCCATAGATTCTTTTAAAATGCATGGATGCAACAGGGGTTTTATCCTCTTTGAGTTTGATTAATTTCTTTAATGTATCCTCATGGAAAATATATTTGTATGATATCAGAAGGCTGAAAATCCCCTTTTTTATTTTAAATGCACTTATCTCATTACTAATCTCATCATCCAATGTCATGTGCACCTGTTCTATCTCCCTGGTAAATACTTAAGCAAAATAATTATTTAATATTTCTGCCATCTCTCTATCGTTACCTGTGGTATTATCCTGACTATCCCTTAATGGCCCTATTCCCATCCCAACCTTCCTTTTTTATTGACGTGCGTATAAAATATTTTACTATTTTGTTTTATGTTCCTTAATAATTTAATTTCATAGTTCCTCTTTGCCTCCCTAATTGTTTTTTTGACTTCTCTCCTAATCTTTTCGTATTCTCTCTTATCATGCACTCCCCTGCTGTCTATGTACTTAATGTATGCCTCTTTCCTTACCCTCAATTGTTCCCTTATGGCTTTATTCATCCATGGAGTCTCATTATTGTTTAGTTAGTTCTTTTATTTTAGTGGAATATATTTTTCCTGCACTCTGTTGAACACCATTTTAAATGTTTCCCATTGCTGTTCTACATCATTGTTTGCCAATATTGTTGCCCATTTTTTTCCCCAAGTTCTATTTTCAGCCTCTCAAGATCAGCTTTTCTCCAATCTATTAATTTGGTTTTCATCATACTTATGTCCTTACAATTATCATCTTAAAGCATATTATATTATGGTCACTATTGCCTATATGTTCCCCTACCTTTACTTCTCTTATCTGCTCTGGTTCATTCCCCATTACTAGATCCAATAGCGAATCCTCCCTTGTTGGGCTTTTTACATATTGGGTTAGAAAGGAGTCCTGTACACATTGTAGGAACTCCATTCCCTTATCCCCTTTACCTACCTCTTCTGTCCAATTAATATCGGGGTAGTTGAAATCCCCCATGATTATTATTCTATGTTTTTTACTCATTTCCCTAATTTTCTGCATATTTCTTCATCCACCTCCCTTCCACTATTAGGTGGTCTGTAGACTATGCCTATTAGTGTGATCCTTTATTATCTTATATCTCTATCCATATGGATTCTATTTTTGTCTTGCTGATATCTGCGTCACTTTTTTCTACTGCCATTATGTTATCCCTAATAAGTACAGCTACTCCACCTTCCCTTTTTCCCGCCCTATCTTTTCTAAATATGTTATACCCTGCAATGTTTAATTCCCAGTCCTGATTTTTCTGTAGCCAGGTCTCGGTAATCCCTACTATGTCTGGTTCCTCATAACGTATGATTGCCTCCAGCTCCCCTGTTTTATTACAGACACTGTGTGCATTGCTGTACAGACAGTTTAACTCATTTTTAATAGGATTTCCTCTCACTTTATGTTTAACCATCTTTTTAGACTTCTGTTCTATAACTCTATTTATTCCCTTGCCATGAATGTCCTCCCTTATTTTATTCTTTCATATGCTCTCTTTTCCGATTTTGTTTATATTAAGGCTGGTTACATTTCTTGTAGATCCCTCCCTCCATCTTACTAGTTTAAAACCTTTGCCACCTCCTGATTTACCCTTTCCGCTAGGACACGGGTCCCATCCCGGTTCAGGTGGAGCCTGTCCCATCGGTACAGCTCCTTCCTGTCCCAGAACTGCGCCAGTGTCCCATGAAAAGGAACCCCTCTTTCCCATACCAGCCCTTTAGCCACGTGTTAATTCTCCTGATCTGTCTACTTCTATGCCAATTTGCACGTGGCTCGGGCAATAATCCAGAGATTATTACCCTCGAGGTCCTGCATTGCTCAAGGGAAGTCATTTCTGCAGGGTTGCTGCTGATCTTCCGAAGTTACAGTGAGAGATTCGGAGAACCCCTGCAGAATATCTACCCCCATGTATTGTTCTGCTGTTAAAATGTAGGTGTGCGTTGTAAGGTAGCCAGTGCAGATGGTACCAGGGAGATTCTCTTCCCTTCCAAGGGCAGAAGAGACCTCCCCAGGACACCAACTTACCTTGCACCTCCACCCAACCCTCTCTATCTACTTTATCACTTCCCCATCTCACTAGCCACCCCTCACACTCACCTTCATTCTACTGCAAGCATACCAACTAACAACACACATTCATCTTCTGTTAATTTATATCCTTGGAGAGGTAAGGATGGATGAATATTCTGGAGTCTTGCTCAATTATCTTTGAGGATCAGAGGGCATCTATACAGAACTTTCCCTCAGGAAATTAAATGAGCAGGTAGAGTTCATGATAGGATAAATTATACACGGGCTATGAAAAGAGATTAAATGGGTGAGTAGAGTCTATGATAGAGGAGATTGTATATGGCGTGTGCAAAGAAATGAAATAGGTAGGATAAATTAGAGTGTATATGGTATGTGGAATCCAATCGAATGGGTAGGTAGAGTCCATGATAGGATGGCGTGTACAAGGTATATGGAAGGAGAAGCTTTGATGGAGAAAGATTATGATGGGATGTTTAGTTTGGCTCTCCTGAGATGCCGAGTGGGGAAATGAGGTGCCTCCTGCAATAGATCTCAGTGGGCAGGTTGATGTGATGTGTTCCATGGTCTGGGGCTCATGGCCACAGTCGCACTTCGGGTCGTCCCTCATCTGCCACTTGTGGATCAGGTGGCCACATCGTTCATGCCCTGTGCGGATTGGGTGGAGCGCTGTTCACTGTCTTCGAGGGAGGTCGAAGCCAGGGACCTCTGCTGTTGGGTCAATGTTGAGGTGTTGGCTCTTTATGTTGCATGCGTCCCACGATTCCGTCCATCCAGATAGTGGGTCGATACCAGCTGCGAACAGGAGTGGGAAACCTGGCTGATAGTCCCTTCCTTAACCCAGGGGGCATTGTGACCAATTGTAGCGCTACTACTGCTGCCCCCGCTGAGATCAGCTGAGACTTTGGGGGAATTTTAACCCCAAAAACGGGTGAGTTGGGGACAGGTTGGAGAATAAATTGTTATAAAAACTGAATCCCGACCCCAGCCCGCCCACTTCCGGTATTAACGGAGGCAGAGTGAAGGGCGGGCAGCCAACCCGCTCCCAGGAGGCGGGTTGTCCATTTAAATATTATAATGAGGCTGGCTTGCCTCAGATTTAACTCTCATTTCAAACTTACTGTGGCTGGTCAGGTTTCTCAGGCTAAAGTAAGGCGAGGACTGCTGGATCCAGGAGGTACGTGTTTTTACACTAACCTCCTGGATCCAGAGTCCTTGCCTCACCCACCCCCTGCGATTGGAGACCCCCACAAGGCCTCCGATCCCTCCCATGAGGCCTCCGATCCCCCCCTCCAAGGCATCCGACCCCCCCCCCCCACCCCAAGTCCTCCAATCCCCCCCACGAGGCCGCTGATCACATTCCCGGACTCCCCCGCACCCTTCCTCCCCCGGTGCTCCGGCCCCGATGCTTCCCTCCCCTCCTCCCCCACCCCAATGCTCTGGCCCAATCCTCTCTCTCCACCCCCGATCCTCCTCCAGCCCCCAACCATCTCCTGCCCCCCACCCGCTCCCTCCCTACTTCTACAGTGGCCGTAATGCAGGGCGACATGGAGTGATCGGTAAGTGTTCCACTACCAATGTACAGGCTCCATTTCTGAAATTTAAGACGGCAGTCTTTAATGAGAATGAATTAGAAATGAATTGATTTGGTGCTGTGCACTGCCATTATGTACTTGGATTAGACTCATGCCTGGGTGAGGTATTTATCCGGAGCCAAGCATCCTTGCAAACAACGATACACTTATCTAATCTTGCTGCAGAAAATGACATCTCAAGCCAATTAAAATCACATCAGTCAGGATGAGATGTGCTGGTGATTAGGGTTAATCCTGGAGGCTGAGTATCACTGAACAGTTATCAATGAGATTCTCTTGTCTGCCATTGTGTGCGAATTGTGTCTTACACGACAACAAGGGTATAGTGGTAGAGCAGATCAGAGGGAGATTAAACTCAAAGCTGTGATTGGCTAGAACCGCATCAATAAACTTCACCTCAAAGAGTTGCCTTTGAAATCTTTGGTTGCCTTTTTTGAATCTTCATCTTGCTCCCAAACACAGGTTTACATTAACCCTGAACCTTGGAAGAATGCTCCTTACTACACCTTCTATTTTTCTCTTCTCTCTGAATTGAAGGGGAGATTTCTGCTTAATTTAATGGATAGAAAATTTCAAGCGAGGGATGTGGAATTTCCCAAAACAGAAAATCTCCCTTTTAGTACCAATTGGTGCAGAATTCAGACCAGAGAGCCCTCCCCTCCCAAAACATTTTTTGGGTAACCTCATGTCATCTCATATTCTCTCTATTTTTCCACAGTTCTCCACCTTTTCTCCCTTCTTCTGCTGAAGCCCCTGCCCCTTGGCATCTGGCAACTTTGCAGCTATGGATGAGAAAGGGTTAACTGTTGCATGGTCCCAAATCTTGGAGCAATTCAGTTCATAGACCGAGATCTTCAGCAGAAATGATTCTGTTTTGATTCATCTTCCAGCTCCGATCCCTCCGCATCCCCCCCCCACCGATGCTCCGGCCCTGATCCTCTCCCCTCCACCCCCAATCCTCCTCTGGCCCCCGACCACCCCCCGATCTCTCCCTCCCTCCTCTCTGGGGCCTAGTGCCACAGGCCTACCCGCCCGGAGCCAGCCAGCTTCTCAATCTGGCTGGCTGCGGGTGGGAAACAAACCTTTGAAATGCTAATCAGACCCTGCCGTTAAATTCAACAGGGCCTGCGGGAAACCCGTTCTCCCGGGTTTCCCGACCCTTTCCTAGTGTAGGGGGTGGTATGTGGGGTCAACCTTCACCTCTGACTCAGTGAGCGGTTCGAATCGCTCCCACGCCCCTGGTTCCTAGACTTTGGACTTATTTAGGGGTTGTGAACAAAGATGCAGTAGACAACAGGTTCTGATGAAAGAATTTTTACTTTATTAAAAGAAAAAGGTAACAAACTTAAAACACACTTAATACTTAAACACAGGTTGGGGAACACACAGTACAGGCGAGGGAGAATGACAATATACAAAAAAAACCTTATCCCTCCCAAAAATCCCACTATCTAGCTAGGTTTTGGTTTCAGGAGATCAGGGACAATGCTCACCAAACGAATCCTTGACAGTTGAGAGTTAGAGTCTTTTAAGTAAAAGGTTTCGTAAGGCCCTTGTTGCCGCGAGGTGTCCAATGGTCACTGAGGCAGTCGCTCTGGTTTCTTCTTGTGTGTTGGTCTGCTTGTGAAGTTGTTAGCCTTCTTTCCTCCTCCTCCTCCTCGTGGCTTCTGGTGTCTTGCTGGAGCAGAGCTGAGAGAGAGCTGTGCGAGCATTGAGAGCGTTGTCAGAGAGTCCAGAGAGAGAGAGTCTTGGGGGCTTAGGCCCCCAATTATACTGTCAGCCCCTTTGTCCTTTTCGCGCCCAAAACCCCTTACTAAATCGGTTTCCTTTAGATTTCAAATGAGCCCTGTATATTCCATTGTCTTAGTTTTGGCGGGCTTGTTAGTTTCGATGGCTTTAACTTGGTGTTAAACATGTCCTGATGGCTTCCGATGTTTCCTATTTAGGCAAGGCCTTTATCTGCGCGCCAAATCTTGTCCCTATTGTCCTAGGTTTTTGGCGGGCTTGTAAATCTGTCCCTTTGGATACCTGGCTGATTGGTTTTTGATGAAGTAATCGGGGTACTAAATGTTTTATTGATTTCAGGCTTCTGGTATCCTGTTTGGGCCTGGGAATTTCAAAAGAGGTCTTGGATTATTCATATTTCGATGTGTGTGTGAGGCTTTGGGTTTGTCTCTTCCTCCTTGGTAGGAATGCGGTGTAAACAAATTCCTAGACAGCTTGATTGGGCCCCAATACCCAAAGCTGTCCACTGCCTGGCCACGCCCCTCCGCAGCCTGTCTGTGTCTGTGAAAGGTGTCTTTCCCAACAGTAAGATTCAAAGGTCATTTTCCTCAGGGTTTTTTTCTTCCCTGATCTTTTAAAAATGTCCAATACTGAGGTTTTTACCTCAAATCACTTCACTTAGGTCCCATCATCCCAAGTTTGTATGAAAGGTCCAAAAATCACTCCCTTTAGGGTTCTGTTCGAGTTTCTGGGGGATTTTGCGAAGCCTACACTAGCCACCCCTGTTCCCAACCCACCTCCCAATTAAAATTCCGGCCTTTCATTCCATCACTCTGTAGGAATGGTTTGGAACTCAGATGAAAGGAAACTGTCTGAGCTAAACTCCAAACTGAAGTGGTTAAGGAAATCACATTACAATACCTTTACTTATGAGTTTTGCCACCAGCCTCCACTTAAACAAAAAAGACAGGGACAGATATTCAAAAACCTTTAAGACAGAAACCCCAGGGACCAACTTTCAGGCTGATGTGGGAAGCTTGAAAAGGATTGGACAAAAAAGTCCCACAGGGTGATGCGGTTAAATAAAATTCAAAATGTTGAGAACACAGAATAACAATTTATTATAAAAAACAGTGTATAAACAATAACTTTTACAGTTGAAACATATTGAATTATAACATACATATTCTCGAAGTTTGTTGTAGAAAAATAAGTTACAATTTGAAAAGATTAATACTACTTTGCTTTAGTTAAGTGATTTGACTTTTTTTTCTTCATTGTCAACCCTGATGCTGGGCCGTGTTTGTATACCCGGGGAAGGCACAGGCGATTGATTGGTGGCGCAGTGACATCACTGCGGTGCTGACTGCATCTCTTCTACAAATCAGTAATTTTATCAGATCTAATAAAAAAAACTAAAGCTAACAGTTCTCTACTTAAAACTACATTGCTGCATGGTGTTCACTGCACTGCGCACCTTTCCTGGAAGCTGCAGTAGTGGCACCAATACATGTTCAGGACAGGCTGTTCCTGGGATCTGAAAGACTCTCCAGTGCAGCCCTGCTGAATCTCAAACTATGAATAGAAATGTGCATTGTGTGATAACGTTTACAGGGAATCAAACAATTGTGGATTACAAAGCTATCAAAATCATAATACACCAAAAATCAAAGTACAACTTCTCAGTTGTTGCTGATAGGTTACAAGAGGTGCTGTGCCTGTTAACCTGTTTTTGCAGAAAAAGCTGCACAACTAGTGGGGCTGGATCCAAATCTAAACCCCCTCATCCCTTCAGACCTCTGAAATTTTCCATCGGACTGAATTATCACAAACTAAGAGTGGGTTAAAGCCACTTTTCCTTCACACAGTCTCAGGCCACAGGCAGCATTGTGATATACCCCTAACAATGGATTTCCATAGCTGCACCGTGCATTCAAAGACCTTGTTAATAGATGTTGGCTGCAGTATTGTGACACAAAATGCACACGGACATCCTACAGAACTCCATGCTCCTAAATATGACTGTAAACCCCCTGTTTAAAAGGGGGCATTTTCTTTTCCACCTGAGTCCATTGTTCTAAAGTAAAAAATGTTACAGTAAATGTACAGAATCTTTAGCATTCCTAAATGTATTCAGTGTTCAGTCTAACTCACAGTATCAATAAACAGTGCTAAACTCCCGAATGCCAATTGAAGGCCATTTTATATGAAATAATCATGGCTTATTCCTTACTTCCTATCATTTGTCCCTCGTTACAACCGACATATTCTTTGTTCTAACTGCAGCAGCTGGTTGGCCACGTCACTGGGAAGGTCATTGTTGACTTGTTCTTCAAAATATTTTCTGATCTCTTCTATCTCCTCTTCCCAGAATTCTTTCTCAACACTGAAGAGCTCATCCATGTTCATGTTGCCGAGGCCTTTGAGGTTCAGGGCACCATCTGCGGGAATGAAGCCCAAAGGAGACAGCTTGGCGCAGTCCTCTCCCTCGATTCTCCGGAACATCCACTCCAGGACCCGGGAGTTCTCCCCGAAGCCCGGCCACAGGAAGTTGTTCTGCTTGTCTTTGCGGAACCAGTTGACGTGGAAGATCTTGGGAAGTCTTGCGCTGGCCCTGTGCTCCATGCTGAGCCAGTGCGATAGGTATTTGCCAAAGTTGTACCCGAAGAAAGGCCTCATGGCGAACGGGTCGTGCATAATGACCTTACCTGAGGAACAGTGACAAACAATGAAGAACTGGTGCCGAGGGTGACATGGGAATTATCTGAGTTAACAGTACATTAGTATGGAGACAAATAACACAACAGCACAACCTTCACACTAGACTCAAAATATAAAGTGACAGCTTTTCTCCTTCATGTGTGACACAGAATGTGAATAGTGAATGTTGGCAGGCTCCTCACTCCACATCCACATGCATGCACTTTCTAGTAGGAATTGGTGGACACAGTTACTGCTGTACTCTGTGTCCCAGTGTTACTGTCGTACTCTGTATCCAGTGTTACTGTACTCTGTGCCCCAATGTTACTGTACTGTGTCCAGTGTTACTGTACTCTGTGTCCAGTGTTACTGTACTCTGTGCCCCAATGTTACTGTACTCTGTGTCCCAGTGTTATTGTACTCTGTGCCCAGTGTTACTGTACTCCGTGTCCAGTGTTACTGTACTCTGTGTCCAGTGTTACTGTACACTGTGTCCAGTGTTACTGTACTCTGTGCCCCAATGTTACTGTACTCTGTGTCCCAGTGTTACTGTACTCTGTGTCCCAGTGTTATTGTACTCTGTGCCCAGTGTTACTGTACTCCGTGTCCAGTGTTACTGTACTCTGTGTCCAGTGTTACTGTAATCTGTGTCCAGTGTTACTGTACTCTGTGTCCCAGTGTTACTGTACTCCGTGTCCAGTGTTACTCTACTCTGTGTCCAGTGTTGCTGTACTCTGTGTCCCAGTGTCACTGTACTCTGTGTCCAGTGTTACTGTACTCTGTGTCCAGTGTTACTCTACTCTGTGTCCAGTGTTACTCTACTCTGTGTCCAGTGTTGCTGTACTCTGTGTCCAGTGTTACTGTAATCTGTGTCCAGTGTTACTGTACTCTGTGTCCCAGTGTTACTGTACTCCGTGTCCAGTGTTACTCTACTCTGTGTCCAGTGTTGCTGTACTCTGACTCTACTCTGTGTCCAGTGTTGCTGTACTCTGTGTCCCAGTGTTACTGTACTTTGTGTCCAGTGTTACTGTACTCCGTGTCCAGTGTTACTCTACTCTGTGTCCAGTGTTGCTGTACTCTGTGTCCCAGTGTTACTGTACTCCGTGTCCAGTGTTACTCTACTCTGTGTCCAGTGTTACTCTACTCTGTGTCCAGTGTTACTGTACTCTGTGTCCAGTGTTACTTTACTCTGTGTCCAGTGTTACTCTACTCTGTGTCCAGTGTTACTCTACTCTGTGTCCAGTGTTGCTGTACTCTGTGTCCAGTGTTACTCTACTCTGTGTCCAGTGTTGCTGTACTCTGTGTCCAGTGTTACTTTACTCTGTGTCCAGTGTTACTCTACTCTGTGTCCAGTGTTACTCTACTCTGTGTCCAGTGTTGCTGTACTCTGTGTCCAGTGTTACTTTACTCTGTGTCCCAGTGTTACTGTACTTTGTGTCCAGTGTTACTCTACTCTGTGTCCAGTGTTACTCTACTCTGTGTCCAGTGTTGCTGTACTCTGTGTCCAGTGTTGCTGTACTCTGTGTCCCAGTGTCACTCTCATACCTTTGTGTTCTGCTGCAGCTGTAGCCTCTGATCTCATGGCTGCTCCGATGAAAACTCCGTGTTGCCAGTTTAATGCTTCATACACCAGAGGGACACCTGGAATGGAACGGAAAGTCTTTGAAATAATGAACTTCAATATAGTTAAGTGTGAGGTGGTACATTTTGGTAGGAAGAATAAAGTAGGCCGAATACCCTTTGGAAAATAAGTTTCTAAATAGGGTAGAGGAGCAGGGGGATCTGGGGGTACAGATACACACATTATTAAAAGTAGCAACGCAGGTTAATAAGGCCATAAAAAATCAACAAAGCACTGGGGTTCATTTCTAGAGAGATAGAATTGAAAAACAGAAAAGTTAACTTAAACTTGTATAGAACCTTGGTTAGACCGCATTTGGAGTATTGCGCACAGTCCTGGTTTCCATATTATAAAAAGAATATAGAGGCATTGGAGAAGGTGCAAAAAAGATTTACGAGAATGATACCAGAACTGAGAGGTTATACCTGTCAGGAAAGATTGAACAGGCTGGGGCTCTTTGCTCCAGAAAAGAGAAGACTGAGTGAGGACCTGATAGAGATTTTTAAGATTCTGAAAGGGTTTGATAGGGTAGACATAGAGAAGATGTTTCCACTTGCAGGGGAGACCAGAACTAGAGGCCATAAATATAAGATAGTCACTAATAAATCCAATTGGGAATTCCTTACCCAGAGTGGTTAGATTGTGGAACTCGCTACCACATGGAGTAGTGGAGACAAAATAGCATTGATGCATTTAAGGGGAAGCTAGATAAACACATGAGGGAGAAAGGAACAGAGGATATACTGATAGGGTGAAATGAAGAGGGGTGAGAGGAAGCTCGTGTGGAGCATAAACACTGGCATAGACCTGTTGGGCCGAATGGCCTGTTTCTGTGTTGTAACTATTATGTAACTACTATCTAATGGTCGGCTATCCACTGCGCAGTTCATTTGTATGTTTTAATACTGTTGTGCAAAACACTCCTCCTTTCAGCCTTTTACCAAATGTCGACTGCAAGAGTTCCTGGGCTCTCTGAGCAGCAGTCCAGCACAATACTACTGCTCCCAGGCTCTGCCTCACACTGTGGCCAATGTTTATTGTATTGCTCTATATGTTAGACTATTGTACCTTTTGGCCTCCTTCCTCCGAAGACAATTCCTTCAATGGGAACCCCTTCAGGAGACTCCCAGTCCGGGTCAATGATCGGACACTGTCTGGCTGGAGCACAGAACCTGGAGTTGGGGTGTGAACATGGTTCTCCATCCTCTGCCATCCACTCTTTGTTTTTCCATGAAGTCACTGTGACGTCGGGGGGCAGGGTTTCATCGATTCCTTCCCAGTAAACACCCCCATCGCTGGTCTCTGCCACATTAGTGAAAATGGTGTTGTTTCTGATGGTTTTCATTGCGTTTGGGTTTGTTTTCATGGACGTGCCGGGAGCTACGCCGAAGAAGCCATTTTCTGGGTTGATTGCTCTCAGGTTACCTGTGGGAAGATCCAGTAAGGTACATATTAATGAACTCATCGGACTTTCACACCAGGCAACACAAAGCGGATACTTTCCCAAATAATTATTTCACATCTGCCTTAAACTATAGAGCGATGTCGAGACCAACACACCTTGCTCATCGAATTTCATCCAGGCGATGTCATCTCCCACGCACTCGATTTTCCAGCCGGGTAATGTTGGATTCATCATAGCCATGTTTGTTTTCCCACAAGCGCTGGGGAAGGCAGCAGCAATGTACTTCTTCTGGCCTTTGGGATTGGTTACTCCCAGGATCTGTGGAGGGAGCGGAGAGGCTGATGAGCAGCTGATTCCTGTAAACTGACACTGGCTACAGTTTACTGTGCACCCGGTATAGCTGCAGCTTGACAAAAGAAATACAGCCTGGGACAGTCAGTGCACGTGTCCATGCTGGCACAGGCTGAGCAATGTATCACCAGTAAATATTTCCGCTCCGTCATATCTCCCATGCTGCACACCCGATCCCAGATGATTCAATGCTTTTAAATTATTCCAGTAAAATACACACATTAAGCTTCATTGAACCTAAACTTCAGACATTTTTGAGCTCATTATCATACAGTGGGAGACTGAAAAACATCACTCATTGCCTAGAGTCTCAGTGTGAAAAGAAAGATTTGTATTTATATAGCGCCTTTCACGACCTCGGGACGTCCCAAAGTGCTTTACAGCCAATGAAGTACTTTTGAATGTAGTCACTGTTGTAATGTAGGAAGCCAGTTTGTGCACAGCAAGCTCCCACAAACAACAACGAGATAATGATCGGGTAATCTGTTTTAATGATGTTGGTTAAGGGATAAATATTGGCCAGGACACCGGGGAGAATTCCCCTGACCTTCTTCCAAATAATGCCGTGGATCTTTTACGTCCACCTCAGAGACCAGGTGAGGCCTCGGTTTAGTGTCTCATCTGAAAGATGGCAGCTCCGACAGTGCAGCACTCCCTCAGCACTGCACTGGAGTTTTAGCCTGGATTATGTGCTCAAGTCTCTGGAGCGGGACTTGAACTCAAGACTCAGGGGCGAGAGTGCTATCAACTGAGCCAAGGCTAACACCGTAAAGCAGGGTTTAAATATGTTATTCACATCTTTCTAAAGTTTGCTTCTTTCACACGGCAGAGGCATATTCCTGATAAATTACAGCTACTGAATAAACTCTTCAATCACTGCTCCAGCAAACAGTAACTCCAGTATCCTTACCAGCATGTGCTCGGCCAGCCAGCCCTCTTCCATAGCAATCCTGGAGGCGATGCGCAGAGCGAAGCACTTCTTCCCCAGCAGTGAGTTTCCTCCGTAACCGCTCCCGAATGACATAATCTCCCTGCGCTGAGGTATGTGGGCGACCAGTGTCAGCTCGGGGTTACAGGCCCAGTTATTAACCAGTGGTTCTAAATACAACAGATGGATTGTCACCCAAAGGTTCAATACAAAGCTGTTGGATCAAAGTGTAGGATCCCTCTCCCCTTCCCTCCCCCGCACCCAGAGAGCAACAATTGATCAAAAGTGGCAGGATCCAAACTCACTCTTTAGCGGTAAAGGGCATCCGACGGAATGAAGGCATTTGACAAACTGGCCATTGTCCAGAGTCTCCAGGACAGCTGATCCCATGCGCGTCATGATTCTCATGCTAGCAACGACGTAAGGTGAGTCCGTGAGCTGGATCCCAATCTTGGACAGAGGTGACCCGACAGGTCCCATGCTGAATGGAATCAGGTACATTGTACGACCTAGAGGTTGAAAGGAAGAAAATCAATCCTGAGACTATTCTGGGATAGAATTTGACTGATGTTTAAATCCTTATGAACCCACGGTTAAGCTCAGGTTTCGCTACAATGACTGCTGTCTGCTACGGCATTTGCAGAATTACAGACCAATAACAAAGATTGTGAGTAACGGCAAGCCCGTGATCCCATCAACGGGTTCGGACCAGGTCATAAACCACAAGAGTGGAGCTCAGAGTTTCGATCTGTTATCCAAACCCCAAACTCCCTGTATCTATTATTTGTGCAGCCTGTGGTCTGGAACACGGGTTGGGGGGTGGGGGGGGGGGGGGGGGGGAGGTGCTTCGATTGTTCTTGCACTTTGGGCTGGCATTTGCCACCAT
Source organism: Squalus acanthias (assembly GCA_030390025.1). NCBI lineage: Eukaryota > Metazoa > Chordata > Chondrichthyes > Squaliformes > Squalidae > Squalus > Squalus acanthias. Next base: position 55,067,177 of record CM059435.1, read on the forward strand.
CTGCGTCCTGCATCATCCGTGCGAGCTTCTGACTCTCCCCGGAACAGGCAAACCTCTCAACTGCAGGGCTGTAATTAGGGCAGTAGAACGGTGCAGCCGGCAAGTTTGTCTGCAACGCTGGTAGTCAGAAGCTGTCACAGTCAGCAGCAGAGATCCTGGATCCTCCTAATAGACCAGGAACCGGGTAAGGTATCCTGGAATGGTAAGAGAAGCGGGGGAACAGAGTGGTTGCGTCGCTGAAGTGTGATAAGGTCCAGACTGAAGAGTCAATGACTGACTTCATCACTGCACCGTCATTGAGCAATAACTCACAAGTCGATATGCAGAAAGAATAGCTCAGAGATACCGCAGATTGAATGAGTGTCTGTACCTTTCATACACTCTGGGAAACGTGCTTTGAATGCCTTTTCAAACTCCTTCTCGGACAGCCAGCGCCCGAGCTGGCTGACTCCGTTCTTTGGTATGGGAATGGTGTCCCTCTGCTCGGGGGTCACAATCACGGTTTTACTCTCCACACGAGCAACATCCCTGGGGTCCGTGCGAGCCAACCAGCTGGAAATGGCAAAAGTTGATCAATTTAGTCACGGTGATTCCCGCATTAAGGCGAGTCAATCCTCATCACAATTAGAACCTCAATAACACATCACTGCAATGTATGGCGATTCAGGATTGAGGGCACGGCCCTGGGACTGAGCCCGGCTATTACATTTGTCTGATCTGTCCATGGTCTGAAAGCCCTGGACAGGACAGTGATATTTCTGTCAGATCCCTGTTTTTAGATTGAATGAAATGCAGGTGTGTGAGGTGATGCACCGTGGGAGGTGGTGGGAATGGACTTATGCTGTGCCTGTTCTGTCTTCTCCTGTTGCATCTGTTGCTGAATGTGGCAAGCTGAAGATTTACTGGAATCATGTTCTGATTGTCGCTGTATGGACCTGCTACAGTGAAGCTTGTTTTTTGCTTGGTATCAATGAGTGTTCATTAATTACAACTCTAAATCAAGCATTGAACCCTCATCCTTTTACTTAATTAGCTTCGTTCAGCACTTTTCATGATTGTAACTGCTGTCATACAAATAATTAACGTGTTGTTCTATATGTCATTTCACAGACACAGAAAATCTCTCCCTTTATCAGGTATTGCAGGGGACTGGATCTCTGCCAATTCACCTCTGGGGCATGAAGGGTGCAAAAATATGAACATGTGGGCAGCAAATCAGCCGCACATTGGCACTAAACCGGCAACTTAACCCAGGAGTTATAAACAGCTGGTGTGGCGAATGGAAATATCACACTGGTACAGCAGCAAGTCTTCTGAGGCTGGGGCTGAGGCACGTTGGTGGGACAGTGTAGTCGGAGTTTTGCTCTGCATGTAACCCTGGTATACCCTACCTGGGAGTGCTTGTGGCTGATGCTGGATGGCAAAAGTGAAAAATGATGTACCCAAAATTGACACGCACAATAAAACTTCATCAAAAAATATGTATCTGTAAAGAAGAAAGCTGCTCACCAATTCTGATACTTGCGTAAGCGTTTGATCATCCCCTGCTCCTCCATCAGGGACAGAATCTGCCTGTTCTCTTCTTCACTCCCATCACAGATGTGGATGCTGTCCGGCTGACACAGCATCGCACTTTGTTCAACAAAGTCTCTCACTGGAGAGCTCAAGGCGTTCAGATCCCCTCGAACCACATTCAGAGGGAGCCGGGTCTGAGACTGCAGCTGGGGGGCCATGTCTTCTCCGAGAAATGGATCAGCAAGAACCTGCAAAACAACAATCACATCACTGCTGAGAGCGGTCGGAATGAGCTTGTGTCCTGACTATGGCAGACTGTTTATATGAACAGAATTGATGTAAATGAAAGTGTTATATACTAATTATTATACACTGTGTTCTCATGCATGCTGGTGGTGTCTCAAATTTCTATTTGCTGAATGCATGGATTGTTGAACCATTTTTCAGGATAAAAACCAGACAATAATAAAGAACAATAATCTGTTGAAATCTGTATTTAAAGCCAGATGATTCCTGCCGTTTGTCTTGAAGCTGCAGATCATTTTCAGCAGAATAAATCTAGAGACAGCGCGAGAGAGGGTGTGAGGAAGAGGCGGAATGAAAATGGAAATAATGAACAATTCCCAGGAATATGAAAAAACTGCCATAAAAACACACTTTTGGGTCAAAACAGTAAAATGCACATTTTGTTCCTCAATACCGTCTATTCGCACAAATACTGAAGATGAATCTGTGCTGAGGTTCACTTACTCTGCTTGCTGAATCTGTCTCACAGCAGTTTCAGTCGGCCCGTCTGATTTCGAGCTTCTTTTTCTTCTTTCGAGTAGCCTGAATTCTGAAGTTCTTCAGGTGTCTGATGAGCTTTCTCTATGCCGCCTGTGTCTTTAAGTACAGAATGAGAGGACCACCCATCATCACTCAGGAATTTGGGGGCTAGTCATGCTCGTCATTGAAAGAGAACATACCTCATTGAGAACGCAGTTAATACGTAATCCAATGACAGCAATCTGTACTTTTAATATCTATTCCAACAATCAGCGATCAATAGCTTTGAAAATGTGCAAGAGCCACACCTCTTCAAGAATGCGGTTAATACATAATCCAGCCAAAAAATCTGTTTACAATCAGTGATCAATAGCTGTTAAAATGTGCTTTTTTCATTTCAGCTGAGGTATGCAAGTTGCAGTGGTTGCCGAATATTCGAGTGTCAGACTTTGGCCCAGCTCTGATGCAACTGTGTGTTGTTTTCTGATCCAAAACGTGCTGTGCGTGACTTTTGTTCAGACAGGGTCATCGCTACTGCCGATGCTCCAATCAGCTCCTTGCAAAGCGAGGCTACACCTCCAGAGCTGAAGGGCCGATAACATGCTCACTATCACGGTCTGCTGATTGGCTCGGAGCTGGGGGCCCGACTCAGGTGTTGGTTCAACCCACAGCAATTGTGGGGCTTAGCAAAGAAAATAGTGAAAAGAAAGGCTGGCATCTATATGGCGCCTTTCACGACCTCAGGACGTCCCAAAGCACTTTACAGCCAATGAAGCACTTTTGAAGTGCAGTCACTGTTGTAATGTAGGAAACGCGGCAGCCAATACGCGCACAGCAAGATCCCACAAACAGCAATGAGATAATGACCAGATAATCCATTTTAGGTGTTGGTTGAGGGATAAATATTGGCCAGAACTTCCCAGCTCTTCTTCGAATTGTGTCACACAGGATCTTTTACTTCCGCCTGAGAGAGCAGACGGGGCCTCTCATCCAAAAGACGGCACCTACAACAGTGCAGCAAAGGTGGGGGCGGTGGGGTGGGGGGGGGTGGGTGCGGGTAGTGCAGTGGACTTGCCCTTGCATTTCTTGCAGGGCAAAAAAAAGGTTTGGAGAACAGCGCTGGTGAAAGTGTTTGAAAATAGGTACTAAGTCTGACAACCATGTTGCCTTTGTTGTTAGATGCTTGGGAGTCATGGTGAAAGAGGTTGATGAATGGAAGTGTGCCAGCTTTGGATATTAGAGGCACCCTCTTCATCAGAATGCAGTGAGGATTGCACGTAGCTTCCCGACCCTGCTGGATTTAGTGGGGTCACTGGATTTAAATTATTTCTCTATGCACAATGGCAATAGGAGAGCTGAAAATTAAGCGCAGCATCTCTTAATGGGGCTGATGCATTTAAAGAGGTGCAGTCTACTTTTGAATGGAATCTGAATGTTGTGGTGAAGGTGTCAGGAGCAACTAGTAGAATGACCCCGTCACTGAATAAAATGCTGGAGGTCGTGTCAGCAGGGCACTGAGGGGACAGCTCTGCCAGTTGCTCCAGACATCTACTTTGCCCTTTATGTTCTTTTTCTCTTTTTGTAGGGGATTCCATGATATGTAGTTGGCACCATGGCACAAGCAGGCCCATCATATGAGCACCTGTCAAGCACAACTCAGCTCAGGCACCAGCACAGAAACATCCACCATTCGAAAATCGGAGAGCACCTGGTACCGAGCACCAGCGAGGAGGAGCAGGTGGAGGTGACAACAGATGAGCAGCAATGAGAGGAAGGAAAGACTGCAGTTATCCGTGCAGTGACCTCGGACTCGATGGGCCGAATGGCCTCCTTCTGTGCAGTTATGACCTTCTTCTTGAATAGTGCAGGCACCATGAACTGGTGCCAGATGAAGGTATCATGGCTGCCACTGAGGTATTGCACATTCAGGTAGGAACAAGAGTAGGCCATTTAGCCCCTCGAGCTTGTTCCACCATTCAATGAGATCATGGCTGATCTGTGACCTAAATCCATATTGTGGTCCGACGCCATTTGAACACTGATGGAATGAAAGCCTTTTTCATAAATACCATTGCTCTTCAATCCATCGGTGGTATACTTCTGAAAACCAGTCCAATTTTTCTCAGTACACCTTCAGTATATATTCATGATGCATCCCAGGCATTATTAGACTGTTCTCAGGTAGGGAGAGGATAATCCAGCACTGAAAGGACCAAGGTAGCCATTTTGAGTCTGTAACAATTTGGCTCACGGCACCGTCTGAGGCTGGTGCTTCTTCAGGGCACTGAGCCTTCAGATTTGAAGAATCTTCTGTAATCTAGCCAAGGAAGGCCCAGCTTTTTGGCCCTGAGACAAGGAGGTTCACAAAGGGCTCATGGAAGAAGGTGCCACCCCACCCTCATTAAGGAATGCCTTCTGAAACCTAGGTTGCATTGCAGATGACAGCATGCAAAGTGCATTGACCCTCCCTGCTTTCTTCTTAAAGGGGAAATGGCCCACAACCACCAACAAGGAAGTACAACCTCAACTGTCCAAGGCTCCGGATACAAATCAGCTCAGAACCTTCCACCAGGGTAGGAGAATCTGGCAGACCTTCTTTCATGCAGTGTCACTGAAAGTATGTCATAATGTGACTGGGGTGCTTCTGAGAAGCAACCAACATCATAGTTAGTTAGGCATTCACAGCTTTGCTGTCTCAACTTCCTTTAGGGATACAAAGAGTTACATAGAAATTACAACACAAAAATTGGCTGTTTGACCCAACCAGCCAGTGTTGGTGTTTATCCTCCACATGAACGCTAGCCAGTCCCCTGTGCATGCCCAGTTCCCATATCCCTTTCCTTCAACCACCGACATAACTTATTCTTAAATGTTGATATGGTCTCTGTTTCAATCACTAACTCCGCTAGGAGCCTCTACCCGCACCAATCATCTACAAAAGCATTCTTCTTCTTCTTACGCAGTCCTTCGGAACTGAGGATGACTTGCTTCCACACTAAAAATGAGTTCTCAGGTGACTGATGAGTCCAATGCGGGACCTACAGTCTCTGTCACAAGTGGGGCAGACGGTGGTTGAAGGGGCGGGTGGGTGGGGTGCTTGGGTTGACGTGCGCTCCTTCCGCTGTTTGCGCTTGGCTTCCACTTGCTCCCGGCGAAGAGACTCGAGGTGTTCGGCGCCTTCCTGGATGCTTCTCCTCCACTTTGTGCGGTCTTGGGCCAGGGATTCCCAGGTGTCAGTGGGGTTATTGCACTTTTTCAAGGAGGCTTTGAGGGTGTCCTTGAAGCATTTCCTCTGCCCACCTGGGGCTCTCTTGCCATGTCGGAGCTCCGAGTAGAGCGCTTGTTTTGGGAGTCTCGTATCAGGCATGCGGACGATGTGGCCCGTCCATCGGAGCTGATCGAGCGTGGTCAAAGCTTCGATGCTGGGGATGTTGGCCTGAGCGAGAACACTGACTTTGGTGTGCCTAAACTGCCAATGGGTTTGCAGGATCTTGCGGAGGCAGCGTTGGTGGTACCTCGCCAGTGCTTTGAGGTGCCTGCTGTACATGGTCCATGTCTCTGAAGCATACAGGAGGGCGGGTATCACTACTGCTCTGTAGACCATGAGCTTGGTGCTGGGTTTGAGGTCCTGGTCTTCAAACACTCTCTTCCTCAGGTGACTGAAGGCTGCACTGGCACACTGAAGGCGGTGTTGGACTTCGTCATCGGCATCTGCCCTTGTTGACAGTAGGCTCCCGAGGTATTGAAAGTGGTCCACGTTGTCCAAGGCCTCGTCATGGATTTTGATAATCGGGGAGCAGTACTGTGTGGTGGGGGCAGGTTGGTAGAGGACCTTTGTCTTACGGATGTTTAGTGTAAGGCCCATTCTCTCGTATGCTTCAGTGAAGGTGTTGACGATGGTTTGGAGTTCGACCTCAGAGTGTGCGCAGACGCAAGCGTCGTCTGCATACTGTAATTCAATGACAGAGGATGGGACGACCTTGTATCTGGACTGGAGGCGACTGGAGTTTCCACGCAATTTTGACAAAATCAGTCGCGGGGTTCCCGACTCCATCCCGCCTCCAAGAGGCGGGAGAGGCCATTAAAGCCCTTAACAAGCCCTAAATTGGCTCTGTAATGCCATTTTGAAATGTTTTAGCTAGTTTAACCCTTTTCTGACGTGAAGTACGCCTGGTGTGAAACACTCCAGTGAAACCTGGCGGGAGCACAAGTGGATAGCTGACTATGAGCTGCAGGTCCACTATTACAACGGAGATGTGATGAAGGTAGTAGTAGTATTAGGTCTGAAAGTCGCCTCTGATGCTGCTGCATTGAATGTGTTCAGAGACTGCCTGGCCTTTGCTGTGAGAGGACTTGGATGCAAAAAAATTCTCATTCTCTCTCTCTCTCTCTCCCTCTCTCCCCCTCTCTCCTCTCTCTCTCTCCCGCTCTCCCTCTCTCCCTCTCTCTCTCTCCCTCTCCCCCCCCCCCATTTTTGCATCCAGGTCCACTCACATCAAAAGCAAGCCACGCAGGTCCTCTCTCACCAACAGTCTCTGAGACTAGGCAGTCAGCAATGATGACATCATCAGAGACGACTTTCAGACTGAAAACACTAATTAGTTCATGGGTTCCCACATGCTGGAACTCAATTGCCCAATTAAGTGAAAATTGCATCATTCATCCACATTAATATGGAGTCGGGGGGGAACCACGAAATGCGGATGACACGACCCCAACCCGACCCCAAGACAAAATCCAGCCCAGAGTCTCGGTTAAGGAGATCTTCGAAGTGCTCCTTCCAGCGGGCACTGACTGCCTCTCTGTCCTTGATGAGTACCTCTCCGTTCTTGGCCCGCAGTGGGGTAGGACCTTGGGTGCTTGGGTACTAGGTGGTCTTGACTGCGCTAAAGAATCCATGCACGTCGTGGTTGTCGGCTAGCTGCTGGATCTCCTGCGCTTTCTCCACCCACCATCTGTTCTTTAGGTCGCGAGTTTTTTGTTGGACCTCGGCCTTCAGGCGTCTGTAGAGCTGCTTTGTTGCTCTCGAGTTCCATTGCTGTTTCCAGATCAGGAATGCCTTGCGCTTGCAGCTTATTAGTTCCTGGATCTCCTGGTCATTCTCGTCGAACCAGTCTTGGTGTTTCCTGGTCGAGTGACCGAGCGTCTCTACACAGGTGCTGATTATGGAGGCCTTGAGTGCAGACTAGGCGCTGTGGACACTCTGTGTCTCTGAATCACTGGGAGTCGTCAGGTTGGTTGTGAGGCGCAGGCTGAATAGGGCTTTCTTAGCAGGGTCTTTGAGTACTCCAGCGTTGATTTTCCTACGACATTGCTTCTGTTGCCGCCGCTGTTTTGGGGCTACGTTGATGGAGATGACAGAGCGGATTAGGCGGTGTCTGTCCAGCAGTTGTCAGCTCCTGTCATGGTGCGGGTGATGCGGACGTCCTTGCGGTCCCTCGCTCGGACGATGACGTAGTCCAGCAGATGCCAGTGCTTGGAGCGAGGGTGTTGCCATGAAGCCTTGTACTTGTCTCCCTGATGGAACAAGGAGCTGGCTATGACAAGGCCATGTTCTAAGCATTTCGTCAGAAGAAGGGTTCCGTTGGAGTTGGCTTTCCCTACGCCCTTTGCTGATCACACCTCCCCAGAGGTCTGTGCCCTTTCCAACTCTGGCATTGAAGTCGCCAAGGAGAATCAGCTTGTCGCCCGTTGGGACTCGGGACAGGGATTGTTCGAGGCTGGAGTAGAATTCCTCTTTGGTCTCGTCTGTGGCTTCCAGTGTTGGGGCGTACGCACTGATGACCGTAGAGCACTGGTTCCGGGCTAGGGTGAGCTGTAGAGTCATGAGGCATTCGTTTATTCCACAAGGGGAGTCTCTGAGATGTTCAACTAGCTCATATTTTATGGCGAAGCCTACCCCATGGAGGAGGCGTTCTTCTTCAGGTTTGCCTTCTCCTGCCCGCCGGGTCTCGCTTAAGGCAGCGATGTCTATGTCGAAACGTCTGAGCTCCCGTGCAATGATAGCAGTACGGCGTTCCGGTCTGTCACTGTTAGGGTTGTCCATGAGGGTCCTGACGTTCATTTTAAAGGGTGGAAGATGCCTGTGCGTGAATTCTTTTAACGTGGGGTGGCCGTTGCACACCAGCTACCACACGGGCTTGACAGAGCAAGGTCTTGGTCCAATGGCAAGGGGATCCAAGACGATTGGAGACCAGGCTCTGCTACATCGGCCTAGCACACACACACAAACATACTCCTACTGTCCTCCTCCCTCTTTCCCGCAGGTCTCTGCCTGGGTTTCATAGGCTGCAGTGTAGTCCTCCCGACCCCGCTGCTGGTCCACGCTGCGCCACTCCTGGGCCTCGACCTCGCTCCTGGGCTCGTCCTCGCTCCTGGGCCTCATCCTCGCCCCTGGGCCTCGTCCTTGTTCATGGGTCCCGACCTCGCTCCTGGGCCTCGACCTCGCTCCTGGGCCCTGTCCTCGCTCCTGGGCCCCGTCCTCGCTCCTGGGTCCCGTCCTTGCCCCTGGGCTTCGACATCGCTCCTGGGCCTCGACCTCGCTCCTGGGTCCTGACCTCGCTCCTGGGTCCCGACCTCCTTATAGTGTGTCTCCTTCCAGTGTGTCCCGCGGTGCGTCTCCTTCTAGTGAATGTGTCCCGCGGTGACTCCTTCCAGTGTGTCCCGCGGTGTCTCCTTCCAGTGAGTGTGTCCCGCGGTGCGTCTTCTTCTAGCAAGTGTGTCCCGCGGTGTCTCCTTCCAGTAAGCAAAAGCATTAATACAATAGCAAAATACTGCGGATGCTGGAAATCTGAAATAATACCAGAAAGTGCTGGAAACACTCAGCAGGTCAGACAACATCGAGGAGAGAGAAACAGAGTCAATGTTTCAGGTCGAACCCTTCTGCTGCCTGACCTGCTGAGTGTTTCCAGCACTTTCTGTTGTTATCTACAAAAGCATGTTATGTTCACCTCTGTCAGCAGATGTGGGTGGGCTGGTAGCGGTGTGTGGGCACAGAGCACCTCTCATGTAACCTGACCAGCATGATGTCCTTCCGCAGGTCCTCCTCTTCTTCCTAATACTTCCCATTGTAAAATCCATTGGTGCTAGTAATGGTGCTGGGAGCAATCATGTGTTTTTAGAACAGCGGGCACAAAGGGTACGGTAGCACAGTGGTTATGTTACTGGACTAGTAATCCAGAGGCCTGGACTAATGATCCTACATGTGACTCCAGGCTCACAGCAATGTGGTTGACTCTTAACAGCCCTCTGAAATGGCCTAGCAAGCCACTCAGTTAAGGGCAATTAGGGATGGGCAATAAATGCTGGCCTTGCCAGCAATGCCCACATCCATGAATGAATAAAGGAAAACAAAGGCTCTCAAAAAACAAAACACAAAATAAAATAGTCGAGGTTGGCCCCAAACCATTTATACTACGTGCAATTTAAATTAATTCATAGAATCATAGATATTTACGGCACAGAATGAGGCCATTCAGCCCATCGTGTCTGTGCCGACAACAAGGAAGTACCGCCTCAACTCCCCAAGGCATATCACCTCAGAATCTTCCGGCCCATCGTAGCGGAATTCTCGCCTGATTTCTTGGCCTCTTGCAACCCTGGAATCTTCAATGCTATTTACACTGAAATATGAATGTCGGTAAATTGCATGCAGGACATCCACACCCCATTTCCATATTTAAATAAAGCTATTGCCTGTTTCACACAGTAGCTTCTACTGCCCGCCTGAAGCCCCATTGGAAATATGAATAACAATGGAGGGAGATCAGTTGGCCCATTGTTACAATCTGTTACGCCTGTCTGCATGTGACCACTGGCTCAGTGGTAGTATTCACACCTCGGAGTAGGTGGTGTGGGCCCCATTGCAGACAGGCGTTTGCAGGCACCATCAACTGGTGCCAAATGAAGGTATTGTGAGTGGTGACTGGAGCGCCGATTCTGACATTGGGTTGACGTCCAGCGGGGGTACTTGTGTCCGATGGGTACGGCTGGCACCCCGTAAAGGTAGGTGGGGCTTTTTAGCCTTGGTTGCAGCCCATCTAGGAGGAGGTACTTTGAAGATAAAAACCTTGAGGAAGGCAATGGTACTCAGCTACTCTTCCTTAGTAAGTGGTTGAAGAAGCTCATGTGTGAGACTTGAGTTAGAACCTTCCCTAAGGCAGAACACAACGGACGGACATTTCTGGGGTATAACTGGTAATAAAATAGACCCCCTTGCTCCAATTAAAATTGTGTGTTGTGCTGCGCTAATATCCTATCTTTTCATTTCGAATAGGAACTGCTGAACATAAGCGCAAAGGACATAGCTTTAAAGTCAAGCTTGCTGACAACTTCCATCACGGCGTAGCAAAGGGCTTGTGGAACAAGAGTAGCAAAATTCGCAAAAGTTAAGGAATTTTATTCACAGAATGGATTCCAGCATTGTCTTGGTGCGTTGCAACCCATCAGGGCATCGCATTAATTGGGAGCATAGCATAGCACCCTAGCCCGATCCTGTCCAGAGACCCACACAAATGCACTTCTAGTAGGGGTTCTCAGCATAGATTTCTGGAGTGGGAACCCTTGTGGATTTTCCACCTCCCCATGCAGGGGAGCACCGGGGTCAGTAAAAGCATCCCTGCTGCTGCCCAACGCAGCTCAGAACAGACTGGGTAATTAACCTGTGGATTCCTGCTCTGCCTGGTTGAACTAGTCACTGCGTTAACCAGTTGAGGCATTGAGGGTGCTACAATAGACACTTTTCTGGGTACAAATTCACTTTTTTGCTGAATAAACGTTAATATTGCTACCAGAAATCTTTGTTTTTTTCAAAAGCAATTCTATTTATTTTAAGAGGCAAAGTGTGTCCATTGGCAGAGTGAACCACATCTTGCAGATAACCTTTATTTATTTTAGCGTTTAAATTGCAATGACAGTGTGAGGTGGCAGTTTACAGAGCAAATGACATCTTGCAGATAACACATTATGTTTTCTTTGGAAAGCAACCACATTCAGGAGGCAAAGTCTGAAATAGATGAACGGCGAGTTCCTGACATTGTCTACAGGGCTCAGAAGTCATCACAGTCCTACTGATTTTGTGCCAGCTTTTTCAGTGGGCATACACCAGAACAGCTGAGAACTAGGCGAGGACCTAGTGTATGGGTCCTGGCCTTGCACTAAAGTTTGCGATGGCTTGTTGGGGCAGAACCTCCGCTCACCTCAAATAGAGTTTACAGCACAGAAACAGGCCATTCGGCCCAACTAGTCTGTGCTCCACATCAGCCTCCTCCCACCCTACTTCATCTCACCCAATCATATTCTTTCTTCCTCATGTACTTATCTAGCTTTGCTTTAAATACATCTATGCTGTTCGCCTGAACTACTCCATGTGGTAGAAAGCTCCACATTCTAACTACTCTCTGGTAAAGAAGTTTCCCCTGAATTCCTTATTGGATTTATTAGTGACTATGGGGGCGATTTTCCCAGCCCCGAGGAGGCGGGACAGATGGCAAAATGGCAAAAACTGAGGGCGGGTTCGGAGCCCGCCTCCAACCCGCCTCCGCGCAATTTTGCCGGAGGCGGGTTTGATGGGTGCGATTTGGTCCCGCCTCCATCAGTCGGGAGAGGTAGTTAAGGCCCTTAAATAGTAGATAAGGGCCTCCATAATCCTATTTTGACAGGCCTTTGTTATTTTGCCACATTTTGGGCTGGATTTTGATACTGGGGCGGGTTGGGGTCGTGTCATCCGCATTTCGTGTTATCCACCCGACTGCGATTGGATGTGGGAGATTGATGCAATTTTCACCTAATTGGGCAATTGAGTTCCAGGATTTGGGAACCCATGAACCAATTAGTGTTTTCAGTCTGAAAGTCGCCTCTGATGATGTCATCATTGCTGCTGCATTGAAGGTCAGAGACTGCCTGGCCTTTGCTGTGAGAGGACCTGGATGCAAAATGAGCAGCAGCTCTAAGTCTGTGGAGAGAGAGAGAGAGAGAGAGAGAGAATTTTTTTTTGCATCCAGGTCCTCTCACAGCAAATGCCAGGCAGTCTCCGAAGACCTTCAATGCAGCAGCATCAGAGGCGACTTTCAGACCTAATACTACTACTACCTTTATCACATCTCATCTCCGTTGTAATAGTGGACGTGTAGCTGATAGTCAGCTATCCAAATGTGCTCCCGCCAGGTTTCACAATCGTGGTTCAGAACAGGCGTGCTTCACGTAGATCAAGGGTTAAAATCACAAAGGCCTTTCAAAATGGCATTATAGAGCCAATTTAGTGCTTGTTAAGGGCCTTAACAGCCTATCCCACCTCTTAAAGGCGGGACGGAGTCGGGACCAGCACACATGATTTAATTAAAATTGCGTGGAGGCGGGATGGAGGCGGACTTGTGCCCGCCCGCCAGTTTTCGCAATTTTAACCCCCCACACGCCTCCAAACCCGCCTCCATGGGTCAATGAAAATCCAGCCCTTTGTGCGTGTTGCACGACCCTCCTAAACCACGCCAGCTAATCCTGGCGGGTGGCCTCCTCACAGCTGCAGCTCCACCATTAAAACGGAGCTTTCATCAGGGATCAGTTGCAGGTGGCAGAACTTTTGTTCCACAGGTCTTTCAGCACTTTTAGGAGGCCTACCGTAGTCGGAGGTGCTGCAGCTTCTATCTCTCAACTGTGGGACCTCCTTGGAAGACCCTCTCCCCGCTTGGACTGAACGCTTCCCCAACAGAGGTATCTGCCAGCAGCATGGGAACCATTTATTTCCTTTCACCATGGACCTCAGATTTGGACAAGGAGCAGCCACGGCAGCAGCAGAACCAGGCAGCTCAGCAGCAGGAGCACCAACCTCCTGCTCACCCACCTGATGCTGCACAGGGCAGAAGGCGCCAGCGCATGGAAGGAGATACCCCCCTCTCAGGGTTTACAGAGGATGAGCTACCTCAGCATGACTGAGCAGCAGTGCCAAAGGAGGCTGAGGCTTTTGCGACAGGTTGTCGGAGACATCTGAGCACTGCTGCACCAACACCTGGAGCCCAGAGGAGCGGGTGGACACCTCTTACCAGTGGCTGTCAAAGTCACCACCGCACTCAACTTTTTTGCCTCAGGCTCCTTCCAGGGATCATCAGCAGACATCAGCGGCATCTCCCAGTTGGCTACCCACAGTTGCATCACGCAGGTTACCGATGCCCTATTCGCAAAGGCGCACAATTACATCCACTTCTCAAGGGATCAAGCAAGTGTCACCGTGCGTTCAGTTGGCTTTGCAAATATGGCAGGCTTGCCAATGGTGCAGGGCGTCATAGACTGCACACATGTGGCCCTTAGGGCACCCCATCAAAACCCAGCTATCTTTGTCATCCGCAAGGGCTTCCACTCCCTCAACGTACTGCTGGTGTGTAACCACAAGAAGAAGATTTTGCATGTTTGCGCCAAGTTCTGTGGTAGTTGCCATGATCTTTCATCCTGCAGAACTCTAGTGTTCCTCCGCTCTTCAATCCGCCAAACCAACTTAACGGATGGCTCCTTGGTGACAAGGGCTACCCCCTGAAGAAGTGGCTAATGACGCCGATCAGGAGGCCAGCTAACGAGGCTGAGGAGCGCTACAACGCCAGCCACATTTCGACCACCATCGAGCAAACCATTGGCTTGCTGAAGATGCGATTCCGATGCCTTGACAGATCAGGTGGAGCCCTGCAGTATTCACCAGCCAGGGTCTCCAGAATGGTCGTGGTCTGCTGTGCACTGCACAACATGGCACAGCGTCGGGGCTTGCAGCTTCCTGATGAGCAAGTGGCTCAGTTCATAGCCTCCTCAGATTAGGAGGAGGAGGACCGAGCGGCGGCGTATCGACCAGCAACAGCGACAGCACGCGAGCACATGGCTGTCCGTGATGCAAGGGAGGCACTCATCCTGGCCAGATTTGCATAGGTTGCCCATTGTGGCACATGTGTTTGGCTCCTTAACACATGATAGACAATGGACATGACTCTGTGGCCTCCTTTCACTCTGACCACCAACCTGACCACGCAAGTGTCACGGAGCCCGCAATGTGGAGCTGCCTAAGCCGAAATAACAGATGCCATCACGCCAACAGTTTGCCATTACCTAATTTTAATACATTCACACAGGAATGGCATTTCATCAGTAAACAGAAACAATCACCCAATCTGCACACAGATCTGGAGGTTATATCCCTTGCCAGCTGGACCCACACAGCCTTGGTTTCTTTGGGAGGCCTCTTCCTCCCAGATGAGGGGAAAAGCACCTCCCTGCTAGCTCTCGCCCCCTCAACCAGCATACCCAGCGCCTCATCCGAGAACCTCGGGGAGGCCCTTGCCTTGGAGCTGGCCATTCTTCAAGGAGATAAAAGTTTGGAGGTGGTGCACCATCGACCAAAAACCAGTGGAAGAGCCAAGGCAGCAAGCAGCCCTTAAATGAAGCTGGATAAGTGATGTCAGCAGAGGCGAGTTTCAGTCCCAAAAGACTAATTGGCCCAGGGGAACCCACACCTCTGAAATTAACTGGCCAATTAGGGGAAAATCACAAATTTTTCCCACCTGACAGTGGAGGCGGGTTTGGAACCCACCCAAACCGAAACCCGCCTCCAACGGGAAAATCGCACCCTTATATTTATGACTCAAATGTGCTCAAAGGATTGGGAGAGGCAGAGACCACTAAAGTAAGAAATAGTAATGTATTGGGGTGGGGGGTGGGGGGGGTCAAACTAAGAGAGAGTACAGGATGGTCTAAGATGGGTTTACAGTGTATGTATGTGAATGCACGAAGCATAGTAAACAAGATAAGTGAGCTGCAGGCACAAAGAGGCACATGGGAATATGATGTTGTGGCAATAACGGAGACCTGACTCAAAAAAGGGCAGGATTGGGTATTAAATATTCCTGGTTATAAAGTGTTCAGGAAAGATAGGGAAGGAAAGATAGGAGGTGGTGTGGCAGTATTGGTCAAGGAGAATGTTGCAGTGCTGGAGAGGGAGGATGTCCTGGAGGGGTCAAGGACAGATTCCATATGGCTAGAGTTAAGAAATAATAGAGGTGCCATTACACTACTAGGTATATTCTATAGACCACCAAATAGTGGGAAAGATATGGAGGAGCAAATTTGCAGAGAAATTACAGAGATATGCAAGAACTATAGAGTAGTAATAATGGGGGACTTCAACTATCCTAATATAGACTGGGATCGTAATAGTGTTAAGGGCAGAGAAGGGGAAGAATTTCTGAAGTGTGTTTAGAAGAACTTTCTTGATCAGTATGTTTCCAGCCCGACTAGGGAGGAGGCATTGCTGGATCTGGTTCTGGGGAATGAGAAGGTCAAGTGGAGCAAGTGTCAGTAGGTGAATGTTTAGGGAACAGTGATCATAGTACCATAAGGTTTAGATTAGCTATGGAAAAGGACAGGGAGCAATCTAGAGTAAAAATGTCTAACTGGGGGAAGGCCAATTTCAGTGGGATGAGAACAGATCTGGCCCGGGTAAACTGGAATCAAAGATTGGCAGGCAAAACTGTAATGGAACAATGGGCTGCCTTTAAAGAGGAAATAGTTCAGGTATAGTTGAGATACATTCCCAATAGGGGGAAAGGCAGGGCAACTAAAGTCAGGGCTCCCTGGATGATGAAAGAGATAGAGAATATAATGAAGCAGAAAAAGAGCATGTATGACAGATGTTAGGTTGCAAATACATGACAATAGAATGTCAGCCAACAGAAAAGGTAATCCAAAAGTCTTCTATAGGCATATAAATAGTAAAAGGGTAGTAAGAGGAGGGGTGGGGCCAATTAGGGACCAAAAAGGAGACCTATGTATGGAGGCAGAGGGTATGGCTGAGGTACTACACGAGTACTTTGCATCTGTCTTCACCAAGGAAGGTCATGATGTGGAGATGCCGGCGTTGGACTGGGGTGGACAAAAATGAGAAGTCGCACAACACCAGGTTATAGTCCAACAGATTTATTTAATTTTACAAGCTTTCGGAGCAGTTCGCTCCTTCGTCAGGTAAGTTTAGCAGTGAGAGAATCTCCCAGAATTCACAATTTAAACACAGACAAAATATATTCAAATCTTTCCCACATCAAAGAGCATAGCCAAGACAATGAGATGTGTCCCAGGGGGTCCAACGTGTCAAACCACCTGCTGGCTGCATATCCTGTCAATCTGTGTAGGTTCTTGTGTTAGCCTTTTTTTTAAAAAAACACCTGGGAAGACCGGCCATGATGTCAAGTCACGTTCTGTATCGTGACATGAACCCGATATCGCGATTGAGGCCCTCCTCATGAGTGCGGAACTTGGCTATCAGTTTCTGCTCTATGATTTTGCGCTGTCGTGTATTTCGAAGGCCGCCTTGGAGAACGCTTACCCGCATATCCGAGGCTGAATGCCCCTGGCTGCTGAAGTGTTCCCCGACTGGGAGGCAACCCTCCTGCCTGGCGATTGTTGCGCGGTGTCCGTTCATACGTTGTCTCAGTGTCTGCATGGTCTCGCCGATGTACCATGCTCTGGAGCATCCTTTACTGCAACGTATCAGGTAGGGTTGCCTCCCAGTCGGGGAACACTTCAGCAGCCAGGGGCATTCAGCCTCGGATATGCGGGTAAGCGTTCTCCAAGGCGGCCTTCGAAATACACGACAGCGCAAAATCATAGAGCAGAAACTGATAGCCAAGTTCCGCACTCATGAGGAGGGCCTCAATCGCGATATCGGGTTCATGTCACGATACAGAACGTGACTTGACATCATGGCCGGTCTTCCCAGGTGTTTTTTTTAAAAAAAGGCTAACACAAGAACCTACACAGATTGACAGGATATGCAGCCAGCAGGTGGTTTGACACGTTGGACCCCCTGGGACACATCTCATTGTCTTGGCTATGCTCTTTGATGTGGGAAAGATTTGAATATATTTTGTCTGTGTTTAAATTGTGAATTCTGGGAGATTCTCTCACTGCTAAACTTACCTGACGAAGGAGCGAACTGCTCCGAAAGCTTGTAAAATTAAATAAATCTGTTGGACTATAACCTGGTGTTGTGCGACTTCTCATTTTCACCAAGGAAGAGGATGCTGCCATAGCCATAGTAAAGGAGGAGGTAGTGGAGATACTTGATAGGATAAAAATTGATGAAGAGGAGGTATTAGAAGGGCTGCCTGTACTTAAAGTAGATAAGTCACCAGGAGCGGATGGGATGCATCCTAGGATGCTGAGGGAATTGAGGGAGGAAATTGCGGAAATACTGGCCATAACATTCCAATCCTCCTTAGATATGGGGGTGGTGCCAGAGGACTGGAGAATTGCAAATGTTACACCATGTAACAAAAAAGGGTATAAAGATAAACCCAGCAACTGCAGGCCAGTCAGTTTGACCTCAGTAGTGGGGAAGCTTTTAATAACAGTAATTAGGGACAAAATTAACAGTCACTTGGACAAGTGTGGATTAATTAAGGAAAGCCAGCACGGATTTGTTAAAGGCAAATCGTGTTTAACTAATTTGATTTGAGTTCTTTGATGAGGTAACAGAGAGGGTTGATAAGGGTAATGCAGTTGACGTAGTGTACATGGATTTCCAAAAGGCGTTTGACAGTGTGCTACATAATAGGCTTGCCAGCAAAGTTGAAGCCCTTGGTATAAAAGGGAGAGTAGCAGCATGGATATGGAATTGGCTAAGTGATAGGAAACAGAGAGTAGTGGTGAACGGTTGTTTTTTGGACGGAGGAAGGTACACAGTGGTGTTCCCCAGGGGTCGATTTTAGGACCACTGCTTTTCTTGATATATATTAATGACTTGGACATGGGTGTACAGGGCACAATTTCAAAATTTACAGATGACACAAAACTTGGAAGTATAGTGAACAGTGAGGAGGAGAGTGATAGACTTCAGGAAGACATAGGCAGGCTGGTGAAATGGGCGAACACGTGGCAGATGAAATTTAACGCAGAAAAGTGTGAAGTGATACATTTTGGTAGAAAGAATGATGAGAGGACATATAAACTAAATGGTACAATCCTGAAGGGGTGCACGAACAGAGAGACCTGGGGGTACATGTGCACAAATCATTGAAGGTGGCAGGGCAGGTTGAGAAAGCAGTTAAAAAGGCTTATGGGACCCTGGGCTTCATGACATGAACAGAGGTATAGAGTACAAAAGTGTGGAAATTATGACGAACCTGTATAAAACACTCGTTTGGCCCCAACTGGAGTACTGTGTCCAATTCTGGGCACCGCACTTTAGGAAGGATGTGAAGGCCTTAGAGAGGTTGCAGAAAAGATTCATGAGAATGATTCCAGGAATGAGGGACTTCAGTTACGTGGACAGACTGGAGAAGCTAGGGTTGTTCTCATTGGAGCAGAGAAGATTGAGAGGAGATTTGATAGAGGTGTTCAAAATCATGAGGGGTTTGGACAGAGTAGATAGAGGGAAACTGTTCCTATTGGCAGAAGGGTCGAGAATTAGAGGACACAGATTTAAGGTGATTGGCAAAAGAACCAAAGGCAACATAAGAAAAAACATTTTTAAGCAGCGAGTGGTTAAGATCGGGAATGTACTGCCTAAAAGGGTGGTGGAGGCAGATTCATTCACGGCTTTCAAAAGGGAGTTGGATAAGTATCTGAAGGAAAGAAATTTGCAGGGCTAAGGGGAAAGGGCGGGACGTGGGACTAGCTGAATTGCTCTTGTAGAGAGCCGGCACGGGTTCGACGGGCCAAATGGCCTTCTTCCGTGCTGTAACCATTCTATGATTCTATGACCCCTAGTTTTGGACTCCCCCACAGGTGGAAAAATCAAAAATCAAATATGGCTATTTTGATTTAAGAGACGGTAGGGCTAGTGACCGGTTGAATGCACTTCCTGTTCGGGAGCAAAGGTCAGTGAGGGGTCAGGGCAGGAAACAAAATAGCAACTCAGGATTTCTATACTAAATATATAGATTTTTAAGAGTTTGTCTCCTGATTTATGAGGTGGTGGGCTGGAAATACTGCCGTAGTGCCTCTTACGTGTGTCATTGCCTGCACTAATGCTCCTAACGAGGAGCTTCCCCAGTGGCTACAGCATGGCTAGTGGAAGGCTGCTGACTTTCAGTGGGGGAGACAGCAGATGACTTCCGGTGAGCTGGCACCTGTGCTATCCTTTCCCCCCGCCCTGGCTCCTGTGTACTCGCACCCGGTGTTTCACTACGTGCAGATCCCTCCTCTATCCTATCCTCTAAATTACACGCAGTGTCAGTATCTGAGCTGGTGGCTGCAACTGTGAGATCGAGTGACAGTGTCCCTTCACTATCACTTTCTTCTTCCTCTTCCTCCACTGCCTGGGCAGGTTCCAGTTCTTGAGTATCTGAAATGAAAAAGGGACAAGGGTTGGGTTGCGGTGAGGGGAGAGGAGAAAATCAGAAGTGCGTGCTTACACCATTTGCAGCTTCTCAGTCAGAAGAGACTGAGGGACGAGGGAGAAGTGGGATGAGAGAAGGAGGGTTAGGTATGCAGATACCCTCATCATCAATCTCTTCAGCCCTGCTGGTAGACACGGCCTTAGCAATGCACCTTCCCATAATAGCCAGCAGTGTCTCCTCCATGGGAGTTAAAACATGCAGGCGCGTCTAGAATCATAGAATAGTACAGCACAGGAGGAGGCCATTCGGCCTATCGAGCCTGCGCCGGCTCTTTCAAAGATCAATCCAGTTAGTCCCACTCCCCCCCGCTCTTTCCCCATATCCCTGCAATTTTTTCTCCTTCAAATATTTATCCAATTCCCCTTTGAAGGCTGCTATTGAATCTGTATCCACCATCCTATCAGGCAGTGCATTCCAAATCCTAACCACTCGCTGCATAAAAAAGTTTTTCCTCGTGTCACCTCTGGTTCTTTTGCCAATCACCTTAATCTGTGCCCTCTTGTTATCGACGCTTCAGCCATTGGAAACAGTTTCTCTTTATTTACTCTATCTAAATCCTTCATGATTTTGAACACCTCTATCAAATCTCCTCTTAGCCTTCTCTGCCCTAAGGAGAATAGTGAGAAGTCGCACAACACCAGGTTATAGTCCAACAGTTTTATTTGAAATCACAAGCTTTCGGATTTCAAATAAAACAGTTGGACTGTAACCTGGTGTTGTGCGACTTCTCACTTTTGTCCACCCCAGTCCAACACCGGCATCTCCGCACTAAGGAGAATAACCCCAACTTCTCCGGTCTATCCACATAACTGTAATCCCTCATCCCTGGAATCATTCTAGTAAATCTCTTCTGTACCCTTTCCAGAGCCTTCACGTCCTTCTTAATGTGTGGTGCCCAAAATTGGACACAATACTCCAGCTGGGACCGAACTAGTATTTTATACAGTTTTAGCATAACTTCCTGGCTTTTGTACTCTATGCCTCTATTTATAAAGTCCAGGATCCCATATGCTTTACTGCTTTGTTAACCTGTCCTGCCAGCTTCAAAGATTTGTGCATAAGCACCCCCAGGTCTCTCTGTTCTTGCACCCCCTTTAAAATTGTACCATTTAGTGTGAATGGTCTCTCCTCACTCTTCCTACCAAAATGTATAACCTCACACTTCTCTGCATTGAATTTCATCTGCCATGTGTCCGCCCAGTCCACCAGCCTGTCTATGTCCTCTTGAAGTCTATTACTATCTTCCTCACCGTTTACTACACTTCCAAATTTCATGTCATCTGCAAATTTCAAAATTGTGCCCCGTACCCCCAAGTCCAAGTCATTAATGTATATCAAAAACAGCAGTGGTCCTAGTACGGAACCTTGGAGAACTCCACTGTATACCTCCCTCCAGTCCGAAACACAGCCATTCACCACAACTCTCTGCTTTCTATCCATTAGCCAATTTTGTATCCATGCTGCTACTGCCCCTTTTATCCCATGGGCTTCAATTTTGCTAACAAGCCTAGTAAGTGGTACTTTATCAAAAGCCTTTTGAAAGTCCATATATACAGCATCAACTGCACTGCCATCATCCACCCTCTCTGTTACCTCATCCCCTCCCGTTAATTTCTGCTGACTCCTGTTGTGCGCCTCCTTCTCCTGCAAGAGGGAAGTATATCAATGAGTGTCATGCAATATGTTTGGTTGATGTGGCTGTTATGGTTGAATAGCTGCCAGTGTGTGCAAGCTGTGAGATGTGGGTTTAAGGCTTGCAACAGTGTTAAATGTGAGGTGAAGCATAGGAATGTTAAGTTTGAGTTCTGATTAATAGAGATTTCTGGTAGATAGGTGATGGGGGTGTAGTGAATTGAGTAGTGGCTGAGGCTAGTGGTGCAGTTGTAGGATATGGCATTTGAAGATGAACTCACTGACCTTGACAACTCGTGTGAAATCAATAGACTTCTACCTGCGCTGCATCCAGGTCCATGGGGCTATACTTCTGGCATTGACCTCTGCCACTATCTCTTCCCACTGCCTTCTCAACGTGTGTCTGGAAGGCCTCCTGCTCCCCTGAGGATACAGGGCATCTCTACTTCTTTCCACCTCTTCCACCAAGTCCTCCAGCGCAGCATCCCAAAACCTGGTGCACGCTCTCTCCCATGGTCAGCCAGTGTTGCTTCTTCCACAGCACAATATTTAGAATGATCTCAGTAGGCAGCACGAATTTGACATGCTGCCTGCATTGCAATCAACGGGCGTGGGTTAATCGTGCATCACGATCCCTATGCCCATTTTTGGGGTTATCCAATTTAATCCCTTAGATGTCTTATTGTTACCCATCTGTATTTAAAGTTATGTTACTAATTCTGAGACTAAAGTGCTATGGATAAGAAAGTATAACATGGGCGCCTAAATTCTGCCATAACTCTGGTAGAACCCCCTCCGCACCGCACCCCCACCCCTCCCCCCAGAAAATAGCAGGGTCCTAGTTGTGTCCGGTCTTTGCGAGTTTCATTTTACTCTTGTCAGAGGTGGAACCTCTGTCTTCTCCTTGCAAGTTGAACTATGCCAAGGAGGGATCCAGGGGTAGGGACTCCCTATGTCAGGAGTTCTCCCTCCCCTGACTCAGTTGGGACCCAGCATGTCAATGGAGGACCCAGTGAGGTGGGGCATACTGGCTTCCACATGGGCGGATGTGGGTCCCACTGGTGGGGTCCAGGCCAAAGAGGGGTGGCCCACTAAACGAATGGACGCAATTTTTTTTTTAAAGGGAGATCGGCTTCCTTACACGAGGAGCCAAGGAGGATATGGCCAGGGTTGGGGTCCTGAGCATCTCCACCCCCTCCTCAAAAGAGTGACGTTTCTGGCCACCATGGTTGTTAGCGTTGTACCTGAAGTGGCACTTGTGTCCATCCGTTCCATGGTAAAGAGGCATTCCTCTGCTGCTACCTCAAACTCTGGCAGGGTCAGCTCCAATGTTCCTGCTAAGCTGTGCATGTGCGTGACCATGCAGTCATCTGCAAGGTCCGCGCAGGCTGCTCACCGGCTCATACATTATAAATACCGCGCATTTGCAGAAATTTAAAGGGACCGTGCATTAAAAGAAAGAGGCCACGGAGAACAAAGTGCAGCTTACAGGAAATATTGGTCAGCACTATAGAACATTGGCGGGCACAATCCCAGCATAACCACTGGGATCGTGACTTCTGGATTTTAAGTCCATTGTGGTTAATTGCAAAGATGAACTAGCATCTTTTGATCACATCACTGTTCTCCTGTTTTGTAGAACATAGGAACATATGAACAAGAGTAGACTGTTCAGCACCTTGAGCCTGTTCCGCCATTCAATTAAATCATGGTTGAACTGTATCTTAACTCCATTTACCCGCTGTTGTCTATTATGTTGCCTGAAACGCAGCAGCATTTTCCTGTGTCCCCTTTTTAATTTTTTTTGTTTATTTCATCAAGTCACTTATGGCCATCTTCTAACTTTGTAAAATGGAGAGTAGTGTTGCAGTTCAAATTCTTTATGCATCATCTTTTTTTTTACTGAGAGGACTGGTTATAGGGATAATTTTCTGGCTTCAAGTTCCCAACAGAGAGTCTGATCCACCGGGAGCACATATTGGAAGATCTGGGGCATGCTATGCACGATCTTCTAACCATTTAAACTAATGTACTGAAAATTGGGCAAGCTCCGTTACAGACCTGCGATCATGATTGTCCTCAATGCGCTCCACCCAGCCAAGGCCTTACGCTCAAGCATTAAAGGAAAAAATCTGCTCCATTAATTTTTAACTGTCGCTCTTCACAAGAATTTGGAACTGTATCTTGGGGGGGGATAGCAGTCAGTCTGAAGCCAGCAGAGATACAAGGCGGGTCAGTAACTCTGTGCTAAAGGAACTGTGTTTGAAGGATAGTTCAATGCAGGGGAAGCATCTTGGTCGTTTTTGACATTTTAAGATTAGTAACATTTATAATTTGTGTAAATATATTGTTTGTGCTGAGTACCGCTCATTTATCTGTTTAATGTTCAATTAATTTGTCTAATGGCTTATATCCTGAGCCACAGCCTGATATTCATCTGTCTACCAAAATTGAGGAGGGGTGGGATATATTCCAATAAATCGAGTACAGTAGTACCTCTGTTCCTGGGTCCCACTAGTTACTGAGATATTGGACAAGTAAATGCACACAGTAGTTCATAGTGGGCATGAACTCTGTTTAGGGAGTAGCCTGTTGTACTAAACTAAACTCATAAAAACAGTAACAGGGACAGTCTCACATCTGCTTCAAGCTCCATACCTGGGTTTAAGCTCATAATCTAGACTGACATTCTAGTGCAGCACCAGGAGAGTGTTACATCGCTGGAGGTATGGTCCTTCGGAAGAAACGTTAACCTGCCTCAAACACAAAATGCTGGGAGCATGCAGTAGGTCAGCCATCATCTTTGAAGAGAAAAGTCAGGTTAATGTTTCAGTCAGGGCCCTTCTTCAGAACAGAAAAATGAAAGATAAGCAACAGATATGCTAATAGAGTTCGGAAAATCAGAAGAGGAGGGAAAAAAGAAAGTTACTCCAAGCACGAAGAGGAAGTATTAGTAGAATCACCTGTAACCTGCTTTAGAATAAGCAGAAGATTGTCAGATGACTTAAAAGATCCAGTCAGACAGGCAATGGAAAGAAGCATGAAACAAATTAATGACATTGAAGAAAAGAATGTATGAATTGCTAAGGTGAGAAAATGGTGCAAATTAAAAACATGGAAAGTCTGCAGATCGGGTCTGAAATTAAACCAAAAACTGCTGACAAAACACAGTGGGTCCCACCAGTCCTGAAAATAGAAACAACAGAACGTCAAGCATGCAGACCTTCCACCACCAGTACTGTGTTCCAACGAAGGGTCTCCAAACCAAACATCAACCTGCGCCCCATCCCTATTGACATTGATAGACCCAGTCCACATCACCAGCAACCCCTGCTGTAAAGAAAATGGATGATATCGCTAAGGTCTGAAGTTCCTAAAGGCGGTGTTCAGGCAAGAGGGCTGCAGAGTACCCAGGAGAAAGTTAAGGTACTAGGGTCAATTCCCTAATATCACCTGGAACGCAGAATTAGGCTGGTAGACCTGAGTACACTTGATGCTCAACTCCAGATTCTGTGCGAGAGGAAGAACTATGTTTTCCTAAGTGTGCTTCAAGTAAGCATTGCTCCATTATCCAGAAAAATTATTTTTGTGTAACAATTCCACTTCTACTCCCAGCGCACCAAGTGCATCTCACCAATTTATGCACTGCAGTCTGTGATTTCAGATTATTCATTTTTTTAAAGAAGGAACTTGCATTTATATAGCGTAATTCACATCCTTAGGATGTCCCAAAGCACTTCACATCCAATTAAGTACTTTTAAAGTGTAGTCACTGTTGTAACGTAGGGAAGCACACCAGCCAATTTGTGTACAGCAAGGCCCCACAAACAGCAATGAGATAAATAACCAGTTAATCTGTTTTTTACTGATATTGTTTGGGAGATAACTATTGGTCAGGACACCGGGAGAATTCTCTGGCTTTTCTTCAAATAGTGTCATGGGCTCTTTTACATCTACCTGAAAGGATAGAGCCCATAAATTGATAATAATTGGTCCCGTGACAAATTCCCAGTCGTCTTCTACATTTCAGCTCTTCATTCTCTGAGTGCCTGTATAAAACAGATTTTGGAGGCCTCTTTGTTGTTTGCTGCAGAACAGCGCTACTTAAAG
Organism: Squalus acanthias; assembly: GCA_030390025.1. Classification (NCBI taxonomy): domain Eukaryota; kingdom Metazoa; phylum Chordata; class Chondrichthyes; order Squaliformes; family Squalidae; genus Squalus; species Squalus acanthias. The sequence goes on from CM059435.1 coordinate 55,092,565, forward strand.
TTGGGTTGACTGATTTTTGAAAAGTTAGATTCTTCCACTTGTTGTGACTTGTCACATTGAACTTTGTGCATTATAAGGAGTGCAATATTTACTTCTGCAATTCAGCACTCCTCCAGTAAACACCTTGGGCAACAGCATTCTTGTTGCCACAGGTTGCCTATCGTAGCTACAATCACAATGCTCAGCATGGGCATTTCATTGGTCTGCCAATGGCCATTCCTGGAGGAGGAGGAAGAGGAATTCTGGGATAGGAAGGATAAGTGCCTTAGGCTTCTGGCTGCTGTCACCCCAGGAACTATTTTATCAGCCCACAATTAATTTTACCACTTCACTTTTTGTGCATTTAATTTTTTAATCTCCATTTTTTAAAGGGTCTTTTTATAAATCTCTGCAGTGACGACTGCAGGAAATTTGAAAACCAATTTACCAGTGTGAGCATTGATCAGTGTGAGAGCAGGCATCAATCTCTCCAGTAATATTTGAACGATGTGATGCTCACTAGTTAGAGAAATCGCTCATTCAGTGTGATTATTGATTAGAGAAATCTCTCACTCAGTGTGATCACTGGTTAGAGAAATCTCTCACTCAGTGTGAACACTGATTAGTGATATCACTCACTTAAAGTGAACAAGAATTAATTTGAAATGTCTGCTCTGTATAACTTGTAGACATGAAACGTGTGCTCAGTTTTACTTCACACACCCATCTAACTTGCCAGCCTTCCAGAACAATGCTCCCGTCATTTGCTGAATATTGACACACACAGTGCTCTGGAGCTGGTAGTCACCCCAGTGCCACAAATAACCCTTTCAGAGACAGAATTAATTGTTCGAGTCAATTTCAGTCAGAGATGGAGCACCAAGAGTCACCAAAGACCTCTCCAAAACTAGAGCAATCAGCTGATACAATTTGGTCACTATCACCGTGATAAACCCAAAGCATCTACCATACGGTTGCTCTGGCACTCGTGGTAATTGAGTTAAGGAATAAACTCTCCCTCTTATAATTACAAGGCCTGAATATGAATAAAATAAAATATAATCCATGTAAGGAACAAAAGTAATTTTGTGAAAAGCTCAAAATATAGCCTGTGGCAGAAAACATATTCTTGGGGAAAACATGATCTTAAATTCTTGCAGACCTAACTACAGAAATTTCCAGTTTACTCCAAATAAATAAGACAGTAACAATGAAACTGGTTAATTATTACATTTTAGCAAAACAGAATGGCAAAGTGACTGAAAACAAGTTCATAATATTGCGCTATTTATGAACCCAGAAAGAGGTCAGAATGAATTCCACAAACAGCTTGTTTTTGGCGCAGAGAACTGGGTAAAAGGTTGCAGCTGATTTCAATGCTTCTACAAATAGCAGTTGTTCTCCAATCTTGATCTTTGTGAGCAGACCTTTGAGACAATTTTAAAGGGCCCTTCCGCCATTAAAATGTTGAGGATGTGGCTTTTCAATGCTAATTATCAACTCAACATGATAATGTGATTCCTGACCCGATGATCCAAATTGCATTGAAAAGGTAATGTCATGGGAAAAACATAATGACATTGCTTACATATACTGGCACTGTGACTGATACAATGTGATGACACATACTGGGATACAGTTCCATGACTATCGGCAGTACTCGGGTACCTCACACAAATGGCCATTCTTTCTGTCTGAGCCCAGGCAATGAGTGTTGGTTGACTACTTGACCATCACAGTTGAGCCTACTTCTGTCTACATCTGGTCTCTATGCATGAGAATTTTCAACAGAGAATACGGGATAACAATCATGGGTGAATGTGTAGCTGTTTTGCACTCTTCTATCTTTCAGTCACAAATCCTCTTTAATATGATGGTCTTTTACTCAGCTTTCTCTGTACTCTTTCTTCTTTAATCATACAGTAAACATTCACTTGAATGATGGTATGTTGCTGGACGCAAATGTACATGTGGTCATCCATCAAGGAAGGGAGCACGTATGGCCACGTGGGAGTAACCTGCAACTCCTTGGACCTTGGGGAATCTTGCTACTTGTTAAAATTTCACTGACCTGTCATACTGCGATTGGTTGTTCATGGGGAAGCTGATGACATTTCTAGCGCCAGTGAACAATGCATTTATGACTTACTTGGTGCATCTGTACACAGCTATTTGGCTTATATTGTAGATGTCTCCAGCACCAGCCTATGACACAGACATTAAGAACAGTTGTGACATTAACAGCCACTGACAGAGTGCTCAATGGAGATGGACTGCTGATCCACTTGCAATATGTGGCAGAACTCTGCAGTAGCTTGCTTTATAAAGTGAACGCTCCACAGACACTGCTTCTCGGTCAAACAGAGATAGGAATGCCTCTGCTTGTATACGCTGGTGCGGAGTCAGTATTAGATGGGAGCCATGCATACCTAGTGTAGCTCCACCAGCCTAGCCTCTCTCCATTGCTTCTATTCGTTTTCCAAGACAGAGGGGAATTTCCAATAAGAACATCATTGTGCCCGGTCTGAAAGGGGGAAGGGAATAGCAGCCCCATAACAAACAGTACAAAGGTAGATGGCAAAGTAATTGGCAATAGCAAAAAGAACAATAATGATAAAGTGATAAACGTTTAACAGAGCCGGTATAGAATTCAGTCCCTTTCAATATTCTTCCCTCTTCAACTTGTGCTCCAGAACTAGCCGTGCCTCTAGCCAAGCTGTTCCAGTACAGCTACAACATTGGCAACTATCCGACAATGTGGAAAACTGCCTAAAAAGCAGGACAAATCCAACCCGGCCAATTACCGCCCCATCAGTCTACTCAATCATCAGCAAAGTGATGGAAGGTGTCATCGGCAGTGCTATCAAGCAGCACTTACTCACCAATAACCTGCTCACCAATACCCAGTTTGGGTTCCGCCAAGACCACTCGGCTCCTGACCTCATTACAGCCTTGGTCCAAACATGGACAAAGGAGCAGAATTCCAGAGGTGAGGTGAGAGTGACTGCCCTTGACATCAAGGCAGCATTTGACCAAGTGTGGCATCAAGGAGCCCTAGTAAAACTGAAGTCAATGGAAATCAGGGGGAAAACTATCCACTGGCTGGAGTCATACCTAGCACAAAGGAAGATGGTTGTGGTGATTGAAGGTCAATCATCACAGCCTCAGGACATCGCTGCAGGAGTTCCTCAGGGCAGTATCCTAGGCCCAACCGTCTTCAGCTGCTTCATCAATGACCTTCCCTCCAACATAAGGTCAGAAATGGGGATGTTCGCTGATGACTGCATAGTGTTCAGCACCATTCACAACTCCTCATATAATGAAGTAGTCCATGCCTGCATGCAACAAGACCTGGACGACATTCAGGCTTGGGCTGATAAGTGGCAGGTAACATTCGCACCACAGAAGTGCCAGGCAATGACTATCTCCAACAAGCGAGAGTCTAACCACCTCCCCTTGACATTCAACGGCATTGCCATGGCTGAATCCCCCACCATCAACATCCTGGGGGTCACCATTGACCAGAAACTTAACTGGACCAGCCACATAAATACTGTAGCAACAAGAGCAGGTCAGAGACTAGGTATTCTGCGGCGAGTGTCTCACCTCTTGACTCCCCAAAGCCTTTCCACCATCTACAAGGCACAAGTAAGGAGTGGGATGGAATACTCTCCACTAGCCTGGATGAGTGCAGCTGCAACAACACTCAAGAAGCTCGACACCATCCAGGACAAAGTAGCTCGCTTGATTGGCACCCCATCCACCAACTTAAACATTCACTCCCTCCACCACCAGCGTACCGTGGCTGCAGTGTGTACCATCTACAAGATGCACTGCAGCAACTCGCCAAGGCTTCTTCGGCAGCACCTCCCAAACCCGCAACCTCTACCACCTAGAAGGACAAGGGCAGCATGGGAACACCACCACCTCCAAGTTCCCCTCCAAGTCACACCATCTGACTTAGAAGTATATCGCCGATCCTTCATCGTCGCTGGGTCAAAATCCTGGAACTCCCTACCTACAGCACTGTGGGAGTACCTTCACCACACGGACTGCAGTGGTTCAAGAAAGCGGCTCATCACCACCTTCTCAAGGGCAATTAGGGATGGGCAATAAATGCTGGCCTTGCCAGCGACGGCCACATCCCATAAAAACGAATTTTAAAATAACATGGTGCCTAACATCCTTGAACTGAAATTTTATACTGGCATGATTATGAACGAGTGCAAGCGAGACAGAAATGATGGAAAACAGGACCACAAAATCTTACCTTATTTGCACAGAACTGCTCAAAACTGGCTAGAAATGATTTTGGAAAATGGGTTCGATGCAAGAGTGCGCGGAGGTCCAGAGCAATGGAACGTCACCCAATTTTCAGGTTAGATTTTCAAATTTGGTGCAACTGACTATAAAATTCAGGCAAATGTGTGAGAAATTCCTTAAGATGGAATGAACTTTGTGTGCAGTCAATGTCCAATATCTTCTTCAAAGTAGCCTTGGAATCCACTGTCTAGAAAAGAATCAGGTCTACATTCACGTTGCTCAACAACCTTCAGTAGCAATTGCTTGACAAAAAGGGGTGAATTTTAATGGGGTTGAGTCAGATGTTAAAATTAAACAAATCTCAAACCTGACCCCCCAACCCACCTCTAATCTGCCCACTTCCTGGATTAATGGAGGCGGGACAAGGGGCGGGCAGCCAACCCGCTCCCAGAGGCAGGTTGGCAATTTTAATGTTTTATTGAGGGTGGCAGCCTCTGATTTAATCTGCTTTGCAGATTTAACAGTGGCCAGATTTAACTCCTGCTCCTCTTGGCCCACAAGCAGTACTGTAGAGGCACTTACCTTCTCCCCAAAGCTGTCGGGTTTCCCAGGCCTCGCGTCCAAAGCTCCGCAACCCCCCACCTCCCCCCACCCATGCAAACTGGCCCTGTTAATATCCAGGTCAAGGATTATCTTACCCCAGGAAAGCAAATTATTTCTTAATATTAAATAATATTGAAAAGTAAAAAATAAACAAGAAATTAGAATCATAGAATGGTTATAGCACGGAAGGCGGCCATTCGGCCCATGCCGGCTCTCTGCAAGAGCACTTCAGCTTGTCCCACTCCCCCGCCCTTTCCCCTTAGCCCTGCAAATTTCTTTCCTTCAGATACTTATCCAACTCCCTTTTGAAAGCCGTGATTGAATCTGCCTCCACCACCCTTTCAGGCAGTGCATTCCAGATCTTAACCACTTGCTGCATAAAAAGGTTTTTTCTTACATTGTCTTTGGTTCTTTTACCAATCACCTTAAATCTGTGACCTCTGGTTCTCGACCCTTCTGCCAATGGGAACAGTTTCCCTCTATCTACTCTGTCCAGACCCCTCATGATTTTGAACACCTCTATCAATTCTCCTCTCAATCTGATCTGCTCCAAGGAGAACAACCCCAGCTTCTCCAGTCTATCCGCGTAACTGAAGTTCCCCATTCCTGGAAATCATTCTCGTAAATCTTATTTTGGAGAGCGAGGTGCATTCAGCGGACCCCTGCACTACCTGCCTGGTCCTCCTCTTCTGTCTGGTGGTCACCCATTCCCTGTCTGTCGGCACACTCTTTATCTGCGGGGTGAGCACCTCCTGAAATGTGCTATCCCGAAGCTCTCAGCCTCGTGGATGCACCGCAGTGACGCCAGCTGCTGCTGAAGTTCCTAAACCTGGAGCTCGAGCCCCTCCAGCTGACGACACTCTCTGCACAAGTGGTTGTCCAGGACACGGGAGCGTCCTGGAGTCCCCACATGGCAAAGGGTGTGCATTCCACTGGACTGAGCTGCCCTGCCTTTACTTAATAGACTATTAACTAGAAACACTTACCAGCTACTCACCAATCAGCTCCTTCCCTGGTTGTGACATCATTTTAGCTGTTTTGCGGTTGTTGCTTTTGTTTTAGCTGGAGGTACTCCACCTCCTCGCTGCCACCGCTGCTCCGGTCTGCGCTTTCTCTGGGCCTCCTGCTCGATTTATACTCCACCTCCTCGCTGCCACCGCTGCTCCGGTCTGCGCTCTCTCTGGGCCTCCTGCTCGATTTATACTCCACCTCCTCGCTGCCACCGCTGCTCCAGTCTGCGCTCTCTCTGGGCCTCCTGCTCGATTTATACTCCACCTCCTCGCTGCCACCGCTGCTCCAGTCTGCGCTCTCTCTGGGCCTCCTGCTCGATTTATACTCCACCTCCTCGCTGCCACCGCTGCTCCAGTCTGCGCTCTCTCTGGGCCTCCTGCTCGATTTATACTCCACCTCCTCGCTGCCACCGCTGCTCCAGTCTGCGCTTTCTCTGGGCCTCCTGCTCGATTTATACTCCACCTCCTCGCTGCCACCGCTGCTCCAGTCTGCGCTCTCTCTGGGCCTCCTGCTCGATTTATACTCCACCTCCTCGCTGCCGCCGCTGCTCCGGTCTGCGCTTTCTCTGGGCCTCCCGCTCGATTTATACTCCACCTCCTCGCTGCCACCGCTGCTCCAGTCTGCGCTCTCTCTGGGCCTCCTGCTCGATTTATACTCCTCCTCCTCACTGCCGCTGCTGCTCCAGTCTGCGCTCTCTCTGGGCCTCCTGCTCGATTTATACTCCTCCTCCTCACTGCCGCTGCTGCTCCAGTCTGCGCTCTCTCTGGGCCTCCTGCTCGATTTATACTCCACCTCCTCGCTGCCGGCGCTGCTCCAGTCTGCGCTCTCTCTGGACCTCCTGCTCGATTTATACTCCACCTCCTCGCTGCCGCCGCTGCTCCAGTCTGCGCTCTCTCTGGGCCTCCTGCTCGATTTATACTCCACCTCCTCACTGTCGCCGCTGCTCCAGTCTGCGCTCTCTCTGGGCCTCCTGCTCGATTTATACTCCACCTCCTCACTGTCGCCGCTGCTCCAGTCTGCGCTCTCTCTGGGCCTCCTGCTCGATTTATACTCCACCTCCTCACTGCCGCTGCTGCTCCAGTCTGCGCTCTCTCTGGGCCTCCCGCTCGATTTATACTCCACCTCCTCGCTGCAGCTGCTGCTCCAGTCTGCGCTCTCTCTGGGCCTCCTGCTCGATTTATACTCCACCTCCTCGCTGCCGCCGCTGGTTCCAATCTGTGCTAAAATTCAATCCAACTGCCAACTGGTCTTCTTTTATTTATGAAGTATTCTCCTGATTTGCCTGTTGCTAGTTGGATTGATACATTTTCTTAAATTCCTGTTTTGTCACAGGTTTTCTCTTTTTAAGTCTCACCAGGTCCAGAAGCCATTCCCTCAATGAGAGGGCAGATGGGCTGAAGTTCCTGGACCCATGCCAATGTCATTGTTGAGTTAGGAGGTGCCCGAGAGTGCATCATTTGATTTATTGATTTTCCCTCCTTATATTTAGGATATTACCTGTTTCATCCCAACTACAATGGCTATTAAATTTGTGAAATTGTTGCATGATGAGTGGCAGCTACCCGTGCTTGATACACTAAAGTAGAAGTTTCCAAACTTTTTAATATGGTCGCTTAGGTGCATAGTATATTGCCTTGTAGGCCACATATGTTCAAATCAATGTTCTTATTAATTTGCAAGCTGTGGATACTGCCAGATCTGTGCTCTGATTTATTCACCAATGATGAAACAGCTCTTCACAAAACCTGCTGGCCTTGAAATTACAACAGGACAAACCAGCAAGTAAGAAACATAAATTATAAATAGAACTGAGATGTATAGGCTTTGAGAGCTGGATTAATAGGGCTCACAACCCATATATGAGAAGTCGCACAACACCAGGTTATAGTCCAACAGTTTTATTTTAAATTACGAGCTTTCGGAGCTGCTGCCCCTTCGTACCTCTACCTGACGAAGGGGCAGCAGCTCCGAAAGCTTGTAATTTAAAATAAAACTGTTGGACTATAACCTGGTGTTGTGCGACTTCTCATTTTTGTCCACCCCAGTCCAACACCGGCATCTCCGCATCATAACCCATATATGGGTCATGGGCCGTAATGTGAACACCCTGAAGTAAAGTGTTACGAAGCTAGGCTGCTTGGTAACTGATGGAAAATACTGTGACTGTTTGATGAAGAACGGTTCATTCTCAATGACTCATCCTATGAGTTCCGAACATACTTTTCTTTTCTGAAGTAGCAAGCTGTCCTTCTCTTTATCAGTCAGAGAGCTGCTGAAATTATTCTGTTTCAGAATTTGTTTGGAGACTTTGTTGCAGAGTCTGTTCCAAAGGAAGAGTAGGAAGTTTTATTTGAAGAATCTATTTACTTCTATGGACCATATTGCAACGTCTTTCCTGCTTGTGTGATGCCCCTTGGATACTGCATATTTGCTGTCAGTAGATTTAATTTGGGTCCTCCCAAATCTGTCAAACTAGAATAATCTATCAATAGGCACGCTATCCAGCCCTTTTATTATTTATAAACTTCTATCAGGTCGCTTCTAAGACTGCGCTGCTCGAGAGTAAATAGACCCAGATCTTTAAGCCTATGTGAGTAACTAAGATTTATTAAGCTGGGAATAATCCTCGTAGCTCTCCACTGCACCTTTTCCAAGACCAATATATCACCCACCATGTGAAAGACCAAACTTGGGTGCAGTTCTCCAGATGTGGTCTTACCAACAATTTGTTGGTTACGGTCTCAGAATTTTATACCCTGCCCTACTTTTCTGGGAGCCAATGTAGGTCAACAAGAACAGGGATAATGGGGGAGTGGGTTTTAGTGAGGGATAGAATAAGGGCAGCAGAGTTTTGGATGGACTGAAGTTTATGGAGGTTGGAGGACGGGATGCCAGCCAGGAGAGCATTGAAGTACTCAAGTCTAGAGGTGACAAAGGCATGGATGAAGGTTTCAACAGGAGATGGGCTAAGGCAGGGACAGAGTTGGGCAATATTATAGAGGTGGAAGTAGGTAGTTTTTGTGATGGAGAGGATACGTGGTCAGAAACTCGGCTCAGCATTGAATAGGATGCTGAGGTCACAAATAATTTGGTTCAATCTGAGACAGTCGGTGGAAGCTGACCCCATGTCTGTGGACGATGTCAGCAAGGAATAGCATGTAGATGAGGAAGAGGAATGGGTTAAGAATAGATCCTTGGGAGCCTCTGGAGGTAACTGTGCGAGGACAGGAAGAGAAGCTATTGCTGGAGATTCTCTGACTGCAATTGGATAGGTGAGACTGGAACCAAATGAGCACAGTCCCACCAAGCTAGAAAATGGAAGAGAGGCGTTGGAGGAGAATGGCGTGGTTGACAGGGTCAAAAGCTAGAGAGCTTAAGGACGACAAGGGCAGATAAATGCACCAAGGCCCCAATCACAGAGAATGCTATTTGTGACTTTGGCTAGGTCCGTTTTGGTGCTGTGGCAGGAGTGATACCCTGATTGGAGAGATTCAAACTGTTGGAGTTGCGAGAAATATAGGCACAGATTTGGGAGGTGCCAGCACGTTGAAGAGAAAAAGCAGATTGGAGATGGGGCGGTAGTTTACAAAGACAGAGGGGTGTCAAGGGTGTTTCTTTTGAGAGGGCTTGATGAAGGAGGTTTTGAAAGGGTGGGGGCCAGTACCTGGGGAGACATTTATGTCAGCTAGCATGGAGGCCAGGAGGTGAAGTTGGCTAGTCAGCAGTTTTGTGGAAATGGGGTCAAGTGAGCAGGAGGTGGGTATCATAGACGAGATGAGCTTGGAGAGGGCATGAGGGGAGTTGGGAGAGAAACTAGAGAGAGACGTTGGTTTAAGGCTAGTGTGGAAAGTGTCTAAGGGGAGGTTTGCCTTGGTGGGAAAGGGGAAGGGGAGGATGCAGCAGAGGCAGCTGAATAGGTAGTCTGAACTTTAGTGACAAAGAAGTCCATGAGCGCCTCGCAATTGTTGTTAGAGGTGAGGGTGGAGGGGGCAGGGAAAGGGGTTTAATGAGACAGTTGGTCATGGAGAAAAGATGCTGAGGACTATCTTTGCTCTCCAAGATAATCATGGAATAGTGGGTAGCTTTGGCAGAGGAGAGTGAAGCCCAATAGTACTTGCTGTGGTCCAGCTGGATCTGGTGATGGGTGGCTAAACCAGTTGTGTGCTAGATATGCTCAAGTCTCTGCCTCTTGGACTTAATGGAGCAAAGATGGGGGCTATATCAGGAGAATGACCAGGATTACATAGAATATATGGCACAGAAACAGGCCATTCGGCCCAACCAGTCTATGCCAGCATTTATGCTCTACTCGAGCCTCCTCCCGTCTTTCCTCATCTAATTCTGTCAGCATAACCCTCTATTCCCTTCTCCCTCATATGCTTATCTAGCCTCCCCTTAAATGCATTTATACTATTTGCCTCAACTACTCCCTGTGGTAGCGAGTTCCACATTCACACCACTCTCTGGGTAAAGAAGTTTCTTCTGAATTCCCTATTTGATTTCTTGGTGACTATCTTATATTGATGGCCTCTAGTTATGCTCTTCCCCACAAGTGGAAACAATCTCTCTGTAGCTACTCTATCAAAACCTTTCATAATTTTAAAGACCTCTACTAGGTCATTCCTCAGCCTTATTTTTTCAAGCGAAAAGAGACCCAGCCTGTTCATCCTTTCCTGATAGGTGTACCCTCGCATTTCTGGTATCATCCTTGTAAATCTTCTCTGCACCCTCTCCAGTGCCTCTATATCCTTTTTATAATATGGCAATTGTACGCAGTACTCCAAGTGTGGTCTAACCAAGTTTCGATACAAGTTTAGCATAACTTCCCTACTTTTCAATTCTATCCCTCTAGAAATAAGCCCTAGTGCCTGGTTTGCTTTATTTATGGCCTTGTTAACCTGCGTCGCTACTTTTAGTGATTTGTGTATTGGTACTCCGAGTTCTCTTTGCTCCTCTACCCGACCCAGACTAGCACCCTCCAAGTAATAAGTGACCTTCCTATTTTTCTTACCAAAATGTAATACCTCACATTTATCTGTATTAAATTTATAGTTCTTGTGGACAAATTGTGTGTGCAAGAGCGATGTATTATTCATATTGTAGTTTTCACCCTTTTTTTTATTCATTCATGGGATGTGGGCGTCGCTGGCAAGGCCAGCATTTATTGCCCATCCTTAATTGCCCTTTCCAAGTCAGGATGGTGTGTGACTTGGAGGGGAACTTGGAGGTGGTGGTGTTCTCATGCGCCTGCTGCCCTTGTCCTTCTAGGTGGTGGAGGTCGCGGGTTTGGGAGGTGCTGCCGAAGAAGCCTTGGTGAGTTGCTGCTGTGCATCTTGTAGATGGTACACACTGCAGCCACGGTACGCCGGTGGTGGAGAGAGTGAATGTTTACGGTGGTCAATGGGGTGCCAATCAAACGGGCTGCTTTGCCCTGGATGGTGTCGAGCTTCTTGAGTGTTGTTGCAGCTGCACTAATCCAGGCAAGTGGAGAGTATTCCATCACACTCCTTACTTGTGCCTTGTAGATGGTGGAAAGGCTTTGGGGAGTCAGGAGGTGAGACACTCGCCACAGAATACCTAGCCTCTGACCTGCTCTTGTTGCTACAGTATTTATATGGCTGGTCCAGTTAAATTTCTGGTTAATGGTGACCCTCAGGATGTTGATGGTGGGGGATTTGGCGATGGTAATGCCGTTGAATGGCAAGGGGCAGTGATTAGACTCTCGCTTGTTGGAGATAGTCATTGCCTGGCACTTGTGTGGCGCGAATGTTACCTGCCACTTATCAGCCCAAGCCTGAATGTCGTCCAGGTCTTGTTGCATGCGGGCATAGACTGCTTCATTATCTGAGGAGTTGCGAATGGCACTGAACACTGTGCAGTCATCAGCGAACATCCCCATTTCTGATCTTATGTTGGAGGGAAGGTCATTGATGAAGCAGCTGAAGATGGTTGGGCCTAGGACACTGCCCTGAGGAACTCCTGCAGTGATGTCCTGGGGCTGAGATGATTGACCGTCACCCACCACAACCATCTTCCTTTGTGCTAGGCATGACTCCAGACATAGAGAATTTGCCCCCGATTCCCACTGACTTCAGTTTTACAAGGGCTCCTTGATGCCACACTCGGTCAAATGCTGCCTTGATGTCATGGGCAGTCACTCTCACCTCACCTCTGGAAATCAGCTCCTTTGTCCATGTTTGGACTAAGGTTGTAATGAGGTCTGGAGCCGAGTGGTCCTGCCAGAACCCAAACTGGGCATCAGTGAGCAGGTTATTTGTGAGCTGCGCTGCAAAACTACATTTTCCAGAGTGGCAACTAGGCAGAAAAATTACAAATAACTGAATTATTAGTGGGAAAAAAATGAAAACAATAAAGTTATTTGCATCTTAAATATGTTTTGCTGAAGTAGACAAATAGTATTACAAATATTATATTTGTGAGGCCTGTATCTTTCAGTATCACTAACGTCTCCAATATTTTTACCTCATGTAAGTCATTTAAAATATTTTGACAAACCTCTTTATCATTCATGTATTAGCACTGAGGGCATAATGCTGGTTAAGTTCCCATAATTGGCTGCGGGCCTTGGCACTGTGTGATGACCATAGATCCTCAGCATCAGACGATGCCCTATGTGTGTGGCAGCACCTGACTGGCATGGCTGCATTTCAGAGGCTTACTGTCTTTATCTATCTTTCTGAATAATGTGGTTAATGCTGTGCAGCCTCTCTTTAGAGTGCAGTTTGTCACGGAGTGCAGATTGGAACAGAGTGCTAAGCTGCGAGTTTGGTGAGTGAGGGAGTTCGGGGAGGGAGGTGTGCCTTTCTTTTTCCATCTTTGTCAGCTTCCTGGTGCGGCGGCGGACCTGCGTGAGGCGAGGCGGCGGCAGAGGGTTTTAAAAGGCTCCAGAGACCAGGTAAGGCGGGACCAGTCTCCGAACTCGGAGGGAGGGAGAGAGGTAAAAATAATCGAGGTGTGACGTCACCAGAAAGCAGGTAAGTAATTGGTTGGTGAGTATTTCTCTCTTTTTAAACTTAAACTCTGTGGGTTGTAGTTAATAAGGCCTTTCTGGTGCAGAGTGACTGTTGGTAAACCATTTAACTGGTGTAATTTAGAGGAATTGATTTAATTTAAATCCAATTAATTGGAGGGGATACTAGCATCTATAATCAGGCAGAGAGTGTCCATAACTAACAACAAAAAATTTAATTAATTACATTGAATGGAGCAGGTGATGTGTTACTGTTGCGAGATGTGGAAGCCGGTGGACCCCATTGAGGCTCACGGTGATTACATCTGTGACAAGTGTCTGCTGCTACAGGAACTCCAGCTCCGTGTTGATGAGCTGGAGTCTAAGCTTCAGACACTGCGACACATCAGGGAGGGGGAGAAGTACCTGGACTCTGTGTTTCAGGAGGTGGTCACACCTTTGAAGTTAATTAATTCAGATGTAGCCCATGGTCAGGGACAGGACGGTGTGACTACGAGTGAGGCAGGTACGGGGATCCAGGAGGTAGTGTTGGAGGAGCCGCAGCCCTTGCTCTTGTCCAACAGGTTCGAGGTTCTTACTCCCTGTGGAGACGGGAGCAGGGACTGCAGGGAGGATGAGCAACCTGGCCACAGCACCGTGGAACGGGGGGCCATTCAAGAGGGGGGAGTAAATAGAAATGTTGTAGTGGTAGGGGATAGTATTATTTGGGGGATAGATAGAGTTCTCTGCAGCCGAGAGCGAGAGTCCCGTAGGCTGTGTTGCCTGCCCGGTGCCAGGGTTAAGGACATCTCCTCTGGGCTGGAAAGAAACTTGCAGTAGGAGGGGGTGGATCCAGTTGTCATGGTCCATGTTGGTACAAACGACATAGATAGGACAAGGAAGCCGGTTCTGTTAAAGGAGTATGAGCAGCTAGGGGTCAAATTAAAAAACAGAACCTCAATGGTAATAATCTCTGGATTATTACCTGAGCCACGAGCGAATTTGGCTAGGACAAATAAAATTAGAGAGTTAAATGAGTGGCTCAAAGACTGGTGTGGGAGAAATGGGTTTTGCTTCCTGGGACACTGGCACCAGTACTGGGGCAGGAGGGAGCTGTTCCGTTGGGACGGGCTTCACTTGGCCAGTGCTGGGACCAGAGTCCTGGCGGATCATATAACTAGGGCTGTAGAGAGGGCTTTAAACTAACTAGTGGGGGGGGGGGGGGGAGGTTCCTAGAGAGCAAATAATAAAAATGACAACAGAGAAGGTCATAGACTTAGGTAGCAGTGGGGAAATTAAAAACCAGAGTGTGTCAGGAAGGGGCAGAAGGTATGGAGTAAAAGGTAAAGTAATAAAAAGGGCAAAAGCAGGAACTAAGTGTCACAAAACATATTTGAAAGTTCTCTATCTGAATGCACGTAGCATTCGTAACAAAATAGATGAGTTAATGGCACAAATAACTACATATGGGTATGATCTTGTGGCCATTACAGAAACATGGCTGCAGGGTGACAATGCCTGGGAATTAAACATACCAGGTTATTTAACGATCAGGAAGGACAGGCAGGAAGGAAGGGGAGGTGGGGTGGCTACGTTAATAAAGGAAGGAATCACTAATACAGAGAAATGATATTCGGTCAAAAGATCAGGATAATGAAACAGTTTGGGTGGCGATAAGGAATAATAAGGGGAAAAAAACACTAGTGGGCGTAGTCTATAGGCCTCCGAACAGTTGCAACTCTGTTGGACGGAGTATCATTCAGGAAATAGTTGAGGCTTGTAATAAGGGAACATCTATAATTATGGGAGATTTTAACTATCATATTAATTGGACAAATCAAATTGGGCAGGGCTGCCTTGAGGACGAGTTCATTGAGTGTATTAGGGATGGGTTTCTTGAGCAGTATGTAACTGAACTGACCAGGGGGCAAGCAACTAAAAGTATTCGACTAAAAACAAGGGCCTATAAGGTAGCCAAATCTAGTGGGAGGATAGAGGATTGGAAAAACTTTAAAAGACAGCAAAAAATAACAAAAAGATTGATTAAGAAAGGGAAGATAGATTATGAAAGTAAATTAGCAAAAAATATAAAAACAAATAGTAAGAGTTTTTATAGTTATATAAAAAGAAAAAGGGTGGCTAAAGTAAATGTTGGTCCCTTAGAGGATGAGACCGGGCAAATTAATGGTGGGAAATATGGAGATGGCAAATACACTGAATGAATATTTTGTATCAGTCTTTACAGTACAGGACACTAAGAATATCCCAACACTGGACAAACAGGGGGCTATAGGGAGGAAGGAGCTAAACACGATCAAAATCACTAAGGAAGTGGTACTCAGTAAAATAATGGGACTCAAGGCGGATAAATCACCTGGACCTGATGGCTTACATCCTAGGATCTTGAAGGAAGTGGCGGTAGGGATTGTGGATGCATTGGTAATAATTTTCCAAAACTCCCTGGACTCAGCAAAGATCCCGGCAGACTGGCTAACTGCTAATGTAACACCCTTATTTAAAAAGGGCAGTAGACAGAAGGCTGGAAACTATAGACCGGTTAGCCTAACATCAGTGGTAGGTAAAATTTTGGAGTCCATTATTAAGGAGACAGTAACGGGACATTTGGATAATCATAATTTAATAGGACAAAGTCAGCATGGTTTTATGAAGGGGAAGTCATGTTTGACAAATTTGCTGGAGTTCTTTGAGGAAGTAACATACAGGGTGGATAAAGGGGAACCAGTGGATGTGGTGTATTTAGACTTCCAAAAGGCATTTGACAAGGTGCCACACAAAAGATTATTGCTTAAGATAAAAAATCACAGGATTGGGGGTAATATTCTGGCATGGATAGAGGATTGGCTATCTAACAAAGGCAGAGAGTTGGGATAAATGGTTCATTCTCAGACTGGCAATCAGTAACTAGTGGTGTTCCGCAGGGGTCAGTGCTGGGTCCCCAACTCTTTACAATCTATATTAACAATTTGGAGGAGGGGACCGAGTGTAACATATCAAAGTTTGCAGATGATACTAAGATGGGAGGGAAAGTAGTGAGTGAGGAGGACATAAAAAATCTGCAAGGGGACATAGACAGGCTAAGTAAGTGGGCAGAGATTTGGCAGATGGAATACAATACTGGAAAGTGTGAGGTTATGCACTTTGGCAGGAAAAATAGTAGAGCAAGTTATTATCTTAATGGCAAGAAACTGGAAAGTACTGAAGTACAAAGGGATCTGGGGGTCATGGTGCACGAAACTCAAAAGGTTAGTATGCAGGTGCAGCAAGTGATTAAGGTGGCCAATGGAATGTTGGCTTTCATTGCTAGGGGGATAGAATATAAAAATAGGGAGGTATTGCTTCAGTTGTACAAGGTATTGGTGAGACCGCACCTGGAATACTGCATACAGTTTTGGTGTCCATACTTAAGAAAAGACATACTTGCTCTCGAGTCAGTACAAAGAAGGTTCACTCAGTTAATCCCGGGGATGAGGGGATGGACATATGAGGAGAGGTTGGGTAGATTGGGACTCTACTCATTGGAGTTCAGAAGAATGAGAGGCGATCTTATTGAAACATATAAGATTGTGAAGGGGTTGGATCGGGTGGATGCGGGGAGGATGTTCCCGATGATGGGTGAAACTAGAACTAGGGGGCATAGTCTTAGAATAAGGGTCTGCTCTTTCAAAACTGAGATGAGAAGGAACTACTTCACTCAGAGGGTGGTAGGTCCATGGAATATGCTGCCCCCAAAAGCTGTAGAAGCTACATCATTACATAAATTTAAAACAGAAATAGACAGTTTCCTAGAAGTAAAGGGAATTAAGGGTTACGGGGAGCGGGCAGGAATTTGGACATGAGTCTAGGTTCGGATCGGTCATGGCCCTGTGGGTAGCGTAGCGGGCCCAGGGGCCGTGTAGCCTGATCCTGCTCCTATTTCGTGTGTCCAATTCTGTTAGGTTCAGGAGATGGTTCTGTGATAGTAGATTGGCGGTTAGGATCAGATCAGCCATGATCTTATTGAATGGCGGAGCAGGCTCGAGGGGCCAATTGGCCTACTCCTGCTCCTATTTCTTATGTTCTTATGTTTACAGGTACATTTTGTGAACCAGAGACAAATTTGGCAAATGGCAGAATCATGTTTAGGTGCCAAACATTTTATATGGTGATAATGAGCTGCATTTTGCACAGTATCTAAATCTTTGCCAGATGTTCGTGCAGACACATAAACAGAAAATGCTGGAAGTACTCAGCAGGTCAGGCAGCATCTGTGGAGAGAGAAACAGTTAATGTTTCAGGTCGGTGACCTTTCATCAGAACTCAGTTGGTGCAGACATGTTAACTCAAATATTAAGGCACTAGATTGTCTTGATGCAGTCAATGCATTACATATTTCAGTACCATAGAGTGCACTTGCAAGTGCTAAATGTAGAATTCCTTAGTCCAATGTATGCTAATATTCACTTGATTTCTGTCTATATGGCTGTCCAGTGAGGACAGAATAGATTATTGGCATTATGTAGGACCCAAACAGCATAGGATTTCTTCCTTTTGTTGCTTGTCTGGTAAAGGACAGCCTGACATATTTTTGTTGAATTTTAATCCCAACTGGTGGTATGGTCTGGAAAGCTCTACAGCACCTCCCAAATCCGCGACCTCTATCGTCTAGAAGAACAAGGGTAGCAGGTGTATGGGGAACACCATCACCTCCAAGTTACACATCATCCTGACTTGGAAATATATTGCCGTTCCTTCATCGTCCCTGGGTCAAAATCCTGGAAGGCCATCCCTAACAGCACTGTGGGAGTACCTTCACCACACGGACTGCAGCGGTTGAAGGCGGCTCACCACCACCTTCTCAAGGGCAACTAGGGATGGGCAATAAATGTTGGCCACGCCGGCGACGCCCACATCTTAGGATCGAATACAAAAAGAAGTTGGATTCTTATACCCATAAAATCTTTTGAAATACATCCTCGCCTTTCTGAAGTCAATCCACAAATCTGAGGCAATTTCCATTACAGATAAATGAAGGTATGTGGCCGACCCCCTTGGTATCTGACAAGTGCTGTCTACGAGAGTTATAGATGGACCGTGGTCTTTTTTCACCTAGCAATTCCCAGGTTCCTAATTATCACTTTACAACATTTCTTACAGATGCTGTTGGAAATGGGGCAGCCAATTTACACACAGCAAGATCCCACAAACAGCAATGTGGCAATGCCCAGATAATCTGATTTAGTGATACTGGTTGAGGGATAAATATTGACCAGGACACCGAGGAGAACTCTCCTGCTCTTCTTCGAATCGTGCCGCTGGATCTTTTATGCCCATGTGAGAGGGCAGACAGTACCTCGGTTTAATGTCTCATCCAAAAAATGGCCCTTCAACAGTGCAGTACCCACTCAATACAGCCTAGATTTAGTGCTCAATTCTCTGGAGTGAGACTTTAGCCATGACCTTCTGACTCATAGGTGAGAGTGCTACCCACTGAGCCAGTTTTATACTGGTTGAAATGAGTCAAGCCTGATGGATTCGACCACCAGAAGATCATCATTGCTAATGTCCCAGGAGTACAGGCAGCTGATCAGTCTGAGGCCATGAGGGTACATGACCTTATCAGGTTTGACTTGTTCCAACCTCTGTGTAGGCAACCAGACTGATTGAGGGGATGGTGGGACTGGATTATGACAGGCGATTACATAAATTGGGCATGTTCTCACTGGAAAAGAGGGTGAGAGGTGATATGATTGCTGTTTTTAGGATAATGTAGAACGTGACAAGCTATTTCACCTTGTCTACAACAGTAGAACCAGAGGACACGGCCTGCACCTGAAGTGGAGTAAATTCAATCCTAATATGCAGAAACAATATTTCAGTGAGCGAGTGGTCAATCTATGGAACAGGCTCCCTGGGGAGATGGTGGAAGTAGTTACTTTTGATTCACTCAAATGCAAACTAGATAGATTTCTAACAAAAAATAACATTTTGGGATACAGTACGTTGAGACGACATGTGGTAAGTATAGTATGCTTGGGAGGAACAGGTGACTTTGGACCTGTGGTTCCCAAAGCTCTCCACCACTGGGGTTTTCCTCACCTCATGTCTGGGTCTGTTGTAGACTAATTGATAGAGATTGATCGCTGTGACTAGTCAACAACTCCATTATCGTTGTATCATGCGACTGCCAGGATGGTAGAAGGTGCACTAGATGGACCCTGTTTTTTTTCATCCAGCAATTCCTATATAGACTGTTGTATATGATTTCATAATTGTAATGGTGGGTGTGTCAAATGTTTGTTCTTTGTCCACTTGAACTGTTGATAACATCCAGCAGCACAACTACAACAGTGGTTAGGTGGAATATGTTAAGACGGGAAACTCACATCCAAACCCTGCGTAATCTTTCAGCCTGCTTCTGTAACCTTTACTTTGTTCAACTGTACAGATTGACTTTGACTGTTAATATTTTATGAGAGGGATGGGATCGAAATGGTAATGAAGCAGCCTCCAAAGCCAGGGGCAGGTGGGGGTGGGGTGGGGTCGGAGAGACGATGGATCCTGACCAACTTCTACATAGCTTGGCCAGGACCAGGTCATGGGTAGCGAGAGGGAACAGGACAAAGACCAGGGCATCGCTGGCCTGCAGATGTGGGAGCAGCATCAGGTCATGGGCAGTGTGGAGTTAGGAACTTTTGAAGGAGGCTGTAAGTACTGAGCTGGGGGAGATCTGGGAAAATTCCTTGTAAGAAAGAAATAAAGACAGACAGACTTGCATTTCTGTAGCGCCTTTCTCGACCTCAGGACATCCTAAAGCACTTTACAACCAATGAAGTACTTTTGAAGTGTAGTCACTGTTGTAATGTAGGAATCACGGCAGCCAATTTGCGCACAGCAAGCTCCCACATACAGCAATGTGATAATAGCCAGATAATCTGTTTTAGTGATGCTGATTGAGGGATAAATATTGTCAAAGATACCAGGGTTCTTTGAAATAGTGCCGTCCACCTGAAAGGGAAGACGGGGCCTCGGTTTAACGTCTCACCCGAAAGACGGCACCTCTGACAGTGCAGCACTCCCTCAGAACTGCACTGGAGTGTCAGCCTGGATTTTTGTGTTCAAGTCTCTGGAGTGGGACTTGACTGAGAGGCAAGAGTGCTACCCGCTGAGCCATGGCTGACAAAAGCAGTTTCCCAGGAATGCCAGTATTTACAGGGTGTCCCTGGGAGAGTCGGGATTTACCTGGCGCAGGTTACAGTCACTAACACTGGGACTGAGCCCAGCCACAGTAAAGGACAAAGTCCACCTGCCGCAGCCCGAGCAGCGCTCCCTGTCCCCGTCCCCTGGCTCTCACCTCCTCTGTCACCTAGGGCAGCAGCTTGCCGCTGATCTCCGCCCAGCTCAGCTTCAGCAGATTGGGCAGCTGCCCCACGATCAGCAGTGGCCGGCTGGGCGGCTCCGACTCCCCGGACCCAGCACAGAACCGCAGCTCCACGCCCGCCACCTTAACCAGCCTCAGCTCTTGGGATAGACTAAACATTTTGAATAGGAGGGAACAAAATTAAAAGTATAGAAATATGTTGCATAGGGAAGTGCCAGAGGAAGGTTAGCCAGAAGTGGAGGTAATGGAAAAGTGAACCAGGTATCGCAGAGGGAACGGTCCCTTTGGAAAGCAGATGGGGGATGGGAGGTCGTGCTTGGTGGTGCCATCATGTTGTAAATGGCAGAAATACTGGGAAATAATCTGTGCATATTGCAGAGCTCGAAGATGAGAACAGGAGAGGCCCTGCCACTGTTAGGGAGAGGCAAGGGGTGGGTGCATTCTGTCAACCACTGATGAGGAAAACCTTGATTAAGGAAAAAGGACATTTCAGAGCTCTAGTATGGAAAGTAGATTCATCAGAGCAAATCCGATGAGATGGAGAAATTGATAAATGGGCTGGAGTATTTCAAGTGGGTTAGTAAGAAGCCTCAAGTAGTTGTGGGAATTTGTGGACAAGTTAGTAATCTGTGGAAAGTTTACTGCCAGAAATGGAGGAAGAGAATCACAGAATCCCCACAGTGCAGATAGAGGCCATTTCGGCCCATCGAGCCTGCACCGACACATATCCCACCCTATCCCCGTAACCCCACGTATTTAATCCCCCTAACACTAAGGGTCAATTTATCATAGCCAAATCAACCTAACCCGCACATCTTTGGACTGTGGGAGGAAACCGGAGCGCCCGGAGGAAACCCACGCAGACACGGGGAGAATGTGCAAACTCCACACAGACAGTCACCCGAGGCCGGATTCGAACCCGGGTCCCTGGCGCTGTGAGGTAACAGTGCTAACCACTATGCCACCGTGTTGCCTTAGTCCAAGAAGGGTTTGAAAATGTCTGAAAGGGGCCATGTAATAGAGAAGGGCAGGTAGAAATGGTTAGTGTAATCAATGAAATTCTGCAGATCAGAATGAGAGCACAAAGAACATACCCACTTTCTGTTCTTCCAATTGTTTTTCACTGCCAAGGTGATTTTTATGTATCATCCAGTACTTCTGCCTCTTTCCAGCTCGTTAAAAAACACCTTCTCACATGGTGTTAAACCCATTAACTTGCCCTTTGCAGTTTTAGTTAGCATACTTAACTCCTGGTATTTACCTGCTGGTATCCCGATCCCTTATTTTGTTCAGTTCTGTAAAGGAGCTCACTTGTTTTCCAGTTGGAATCATAGACCATGATTTCGCCTACCTGGACGGGCTCATGCCGGGAGAGGTTGGTGGCAGGCTGCGAGCCCGTTGCTGTCTTCATCCCGCTGAAAAAAAAATCTTACCGCAATGGGCCTTGTTAAGCCCAACCTGCGCATTACCCGGCCCAATTAAAAGGTGCAGGTCTGGTGACGCCAGCGCTGACACGTTTGGTGCCGGTACATTTAAAGGGGCCATGGCCCCATTTGATCTCACTTCTGATCTTGACAGGCTGCAGTGCTGACATTGTTTGATGGAGGTGGGAATGACTTTCCAGAGGCAGAGGGCTGCTCCTCGCTTCAGCGATGACTCCCTCCATGTTCCTGTGGAGGGAGTCAGACCACGCAGGGAGGTTCTCTTCCTGCCAGTGGGCGGAAGAGACGTCCCCAGGAGACCAAGGCAGCTTGGCTGCAGATAGCAGAGGAGGTAATCCAGCAGGTTTGTAGTGATGCGGACCTGGGTGCAGGGATGCAAGCGCTTTAATGATCTTCTACGATCAGGAAAAGTGAGTATAAAGCCACACTTACCTTCATGCTGCTGTGCCTGTCATCACATCCCCATCACTCTGCATCCCCAACCCTACTCCTGCACATCCCTACTCAAACCAACATCCCTTGCACCTTCACCCATCCCTTCTATCTATCTACATTATCACATCCCCATCTTACTATGCACCCCTCACACTGACCCTCATCCTAATGCGATGACACCAACTAACAACACAAAAGGAGGCAACTTGGTATTAGCACCCCACTCCAGCATCGTCTCCCTCTAAAGATCTAACCCATCCATTCCTTACACTCATTCCATCACTGCCACTCAACCTTCTCTTCTTTCCCTCCTTGCAGAAAATGAGAGCCCACAATAAGAGGAAGAGGGAGAGAACGGGAGGAGGCCCTCAATCCATGGCGATTCTCACGAGTGCAGAGGAGGCAACCCTGGAAATTAGTGGAGTGGTGGACCAGCCGGAAGTGGGGGGCGGAGAGAGGGGCTCATCAGAACAACCTGGTGACAGAATCATTTTCCATACACCTACATGTCATTCATCAGTCACTCATATGGGGGCTGATGTCAAGAGAAATTGAATGCTCATCATGTGCATAATGGTATCTGTATGCAAACGACATATCATATATGTAACTGATGTCTTTACTCTCCCACAGCTCCATCAAGAGCGTCCCCCCCCCACTGTCCAGGAGGAAGAGCAAGAGGACTCCTCTGAAGGAGACAGTAACGGGACATTTGGATAATCATAATTTAAGAGGACAAAGTCAGCATGGTTTTATGAAGGGGAAGTCATGTTTGACAAATTTGCTGGAGTTCTTTGAGGAAGTAACATACAGGGTGGATAAAGGGGAACCAGTGGATGTGGTGTATTTAGACTTCCAAAAGGCATTTGACAAGGTGCCACACAAAAGATTATTGCTTAAGATAAAAAATCACAGGATTGGGGGTAATATTCTGGCATGGATAGAGGATTGGCTATCTAACAGAAGGCAGAGAGTTGGGATAAATGGTTCATTCTCAGACTGGCAATCAGTAACTAGTGGTGTTCCGCAGGGGTCAGTGCTGGGTCCCCAACTCTTTACAATCAATATTAACGATTTGGAGGAGGGGACCGAGTGTAACATATCAAAGTTTGCAGATGATACTAAGATGGGAGGGAAAGTAGTGAGTGAGGAGAACATAAAAAATCTGCAAGGGGACATAGACAGGCTAAGTAAGTGGGCAGAGATTTGGCAGATGGAATACAATACTGGAAAGTGTGAGGTTATGCACTTTGGCAGGAAAAATAGTAGAGCAAGTTATTATCTTAATGGCAAGAAACTGGAAAGTACTGAAGTACAAAGGGATCTGGGGGTCATGGTGCACGAAACTCAAAAGGTTAGTATGCAGGTGCAGCAAGTGATTAAGAAGGCCAAAGGAATGTTGGCTTTCATTGCTAGGGGGATAGAATTTAAAAAAAAGGTATTGCTTCAGTTGTACAAGGTATTGGTGAGACCGCACCTGGAATACTGCATACAGTTTTGGTGTCCATACTTAAGAAAAGACATACTTGCTCTCGAGTCAGTACAAAGAAGGTTCACTCGGTTAATCCCGGGGATGAGGGGATGGACATATGAGGAGAGGTTGGGTAGATTGGGACTCTACTCATTGGAGTTCAGAAGAATGAGAGGCGATCTTATTGAAACATATAAGATTGTGAAGGGGTTGGATCGGGTGGATGCGGGGAGGATGTTCCCGATGATGGGTGAAACTAGAACTAGGGGGCATAGTCTTAGAATAAGGGGCTGCTCTTTCAAAACTGAGATGAGAAGGAACTACTTCACTCAGAGGGTGGTAGGTCCATGGAATATGCTGCCCCCAAAAGCTGTAGAAGCTACATCATTACATAAATTTAAAACAGAAATAGACAGTTTCCTAGAAGTAAAGGGAATTAAGGGTTACGGGGAGCGGGCAGGAATTTGGACATGAGTCTAGGTTCGGATCGGTCATGGCCCTGTGGGTAGCGTAGCGGGCCCAGGGGCCGTGTAGCCTGATCCTGCTCCTATTTCGTGTGTCCAATTCTGTTAGGTTCAGGAGATGGTTCTGTGATAGTAGATTGGCGGTTAGGATCAGATCAGCCATGATCTTATTGAATGGCGGAGCAGGCTCGAGGGGCCAATTGGCCTACTCCTGCTCCTATTTCTTATATTCTTATGTTCCTCAGAGGAGCCTCCAGCCTCTGAGAGCGCAGCGTCACCTCAGACAAGGCAAGCCAGCACCAGCGCAAATATACACAAATCGAGATAGAGTAGTGTTGCCACCTGGTGTCTCAAACATCACAGGTGAGCAAGAGCAGATGGTGGAGACAGGATCAGCAGTGGAGACTCCTCGTCGGAGGGCACAGGAATCTCCTGCGCATGCAGACGCTGAGCCTCGGGGGCCATCAAAAAAGAGGGCGATCCTGGAGCTGCAGGAACAAGTGCAGAAGGCTCTGACAGGTTTTGAAACTGCGGTGACTGCAAGTGTGCAGAGAATGGAGGTGTCCATCTCAAACATGAGCATCACCGTGGCGCACGCACTCACGACTGCAGGTTCCTCCATGGATAGGATGGCCACCTGCATGGAGGACATAAAATGACCCAGTCGCATGATCACATGGTTTCAATTCAAAATAGATGGGCATCTATGAAGGAGAGAAACCAGAGGCTCATAGGAGGAATGTCAGTATAGACATGGGTCCTCATGGACCCACTGATGTGCAGCAAGGTGCTCTCCAGCTACTTGCTAGCAGAGAAGTGCAGGTGGCCCATGAGAGGGATGATGGTAGGAGTGGACATGGCAGTGGGGGCTCCTCTCCAAGCGCTCACACTTCTACCCCTTTGCCAACCCCTCGGTCAGAGCCCCAGATGCCTCCCCGGATGGCTGAGTCCGCCCCTGCACAGTCGCAGGAGGAGCAGATTTTGGCGGAGCCCTCACAGGCTCCAAAGCCCAGAGGATGACCACCAAAGGTGTCTAAGCAGGCGCAGCAGGGAAGTGAGGTGGCTGCCTCTACCTCTGCTGAAACTACAGGGGTCGCACCACGTAGAAGCAGGCGAAAGAGAAAGATGACACACAAGTAGATTCACAAGGGTAGTCACTTGGGTGTTTTAGTCAATGTTATTTATGTAACTTTGTGGTCCTTGCCAAATGTGTATGCACAACTGGAAGTGCCAGAGTGAACGGTCAGGGCTAATTTATGCTCCAGCAATGGTGGTGACAGTGAAAAGAATGGACTGGCCATTGTAGGGGTGCTTTATGGTGTTGCTTTGAGGTGATGCCAACCTGCCTACGCATGTGCCAGCCACATGTCTGTGGTGCATAACGTTAACTAAATTTGGCCATGATGAGGCCATCCCTGGCCTCATGGGTAGCAATGTGGTTGCATACTGGTGGCATTTGGACCGCCGGCTCCTCCAGGTCTTCCTCATCCTCATCTTCAACCTCATGCTGCTCCTCCTCCTCCTCCTCCGAAGAGGCTGTGCGCTCTGCGCCTTGTTCCTCAAGCAGCGCTAATCCTTGCTGCTGCGCTATGTTGTGCAGGGCGCAGCAGACCACGATGATTCTGGAGACCCTGGCTGGTGCGTACTGAAGGGCTCCTCCAGATCTGTCCAGGCATCTGAAGCGCATTTTGAGCAACCCTATTGTCTGCTCTATGACACTTCTGGTGGAGATGTGGCTTTGATTGTAATGTTCCTCAGCCTCATTTGTTGGCCTCCTCATGGGTGTCATGAGCCACGTCTTCAGTGGATAGTCCTTGTCTCCAAGCAGCCAGCCAGAAAGACTATTTGGAGGTGCGAAGAGCTGAGGGACGGTGGACTGGCGCAGGATGTAAGAGTCATGGCAGATGCCAGGGAACCTGGCGCACACATGCATGATGATCTTCCTATGGTTGCAGACCAGCTGCACATTGAGGGAGTGGAAGCCCTTGCGGTTGACAAAGACTGCTGGGTTCTGATAGGGTGCCCTGATGACGCGCTGCACCCATGGGAAGCCAGCCAGAGCCGCAAAGCCGAGCGCATGCTCAGCAACACTGGCTTCATCAGTGGCAAAGTTGATATAATTGGCGGACTTGTCAACGAGGGTATCGGTGACTTGTGTGATGCATCTGTGGGTGGCCGACTGTGAGATGCCGCAAATGTCTGCTGCAGATGCCTGGAAGAAGCCTGAGGCGAAGAAGTTGAGGGTAAGGGTGACCTTGACAGCTACTGGTAAGGGGTGTCCACCTATTCCTCTGGGCTGCAGGTCTTGCTCCAGCCTCCTGAAGCACTACTGCTCACTCATGTTGAGGAAGCTCATCCTCTGCCTGTAAACCGTGTTGGGGGTATTGCCTCCAGCGCGGTCCAGCCCTGCGCTGATGCCCTCTGCCCTGTGCAGCATCAGGTGGTTGAGAAGAAGGTTGGCGGTCTTGCTGCTGGTGTGCCTGGTTCTGCTGGTGTTGTGGCTGATTGTGGTCAGATTCTGAGGACCAAGGTGAAAGAGTATAAACCGTACCCATTCTGATGTAATAGAAGGCAGGTGAAGTTGAGATGACAGATGCAATCTGTCAATGGGGAGAGAGGTTGTTCCAAAGAGGTGACACTGGATAGAGTTTGCTCCAAAGACCTGCAACCTGCATAAAGCTCAATGTATCTTCCAAATGCATTAAGCAACAGCTTCTGAGCTTGGAAAGTGAACAGCTGTGAGATGGGAGCTTTTATACCACATTTCCAGCTGTGAAGTAATCAGATGATTCCATGCTGATACAACTCCCGACCTGCTGACCTGACGTGATCACCGAGCAGCGTGGACCCCGTGGGTGACCTCGTAAAATGTTACGGCGAGCTGAAAATTGGGTTCCCAACCCGCTGTCAGAAAAAAAATTGCCCACCCGACCCGCCACCAAACGCGCCCGCTGATCCCCCGAAAAATTCCCCCAATAGAATCTTACAACACAGGAGGCCAGTTGACCCACCCTGCCTGTACTAGCTCTTTGAAAGAGCCATTCAATTAGTCCCACACTCCTGCTCTTTTCCCCCTGCAAATTTTTTTCCTTTTCAAGTCTATAATTCATCAGTTCTGATGAATGATCTACACCCAAAAGGTTAACCCACCTTTTCTCTTTTCAGATACTGACAGACCTGCTATGTATTTCCAGTATTTTCTGTATCTATAAAACACAGTTGGTATTTTATTGGGCTTTATTAAGAGGGGTATTTTGTGCATTGTAAACACATATTCCGTAAACAGTAGCAGTGTGCAACAGGAAAACAGAACCTTGCCACCACCTGGTGACTGCTTTCTGTACTGTTTCAAATTATTTGCTGTTTGTTTCTTCTGTGCTGGGTAATGCTATTGTAAATTTAGTGCCAATTACAGTGTTACTGGAGGTAGTATGTCACTGCTCCCAGTAATTATTACTACTACACCTTATTCCCATACTATTCAGTACAATTCTGATGAGATAAAGAAGACCCTAAAAACTACATAACATCCGAAACTCTGCTGCCCATATCCTAACTCGCACCAAGTCCCGTTCACCCATCATCCCTGTGCTCGCTGACCTACATTGGCTCTCGGTCTGGCAATGCCTCGATTTTAAAATTCTCATCCTTGGCCCGGAATTTGCAGTCAGCGGTGAAGCAAAGGTGTTTGCCACTGGCCCCGAAGAAAGCTGACCACAGAAATCTCGCGATCTCTGTGGCAAGAGGTTTGCCTTTTCCGACATACAAGAGATTGTAGTGCTCTATAATGGGGAATCCCTAATGCGATCTGCTGTGACATCAACAAGCTGTCTAAGCAGCCAACCACACGGCAGAATTCTCACAGACAGGGAAGCAGGAAATGAGAACCTGCTTTTATCCTGATTTTTTTTTAATGTTACAGAGAGCAAAATAAAGATTGGGGCTCTCACATGGGGATAAGGTAGAACCTAAAATAATCAGAAGCAAACAAACAAACAAATATATTTTTTTAAAGTGTCTTAAAAATTGTAATTTTTATCATAATGGAGAAATTTGACACTCCACAAAATTAAAATTCATTTTTTGTTTGTTTAGCAGTCACTACGCTGTTAAAACCCCAGTTACCCCTAATCCAACAAGGCATAACATTTTAATGGGGTATTTAACAGCGATATTACCACGGAAAAGCCCAAATTTTCGTCAGTTTCACTGATTGCTGGCTATGGCGGGGGGGGTGGGGGAGCACACAGCGCAGCCAGTGTCAAAGCAGTGAATGACTGACCGCAACTTCAGGATTTCCGCATTTAGATGCTGCTACATCCTGAAGTTGTGGTCAGTTTCAAAGGGGTAATAATGGCGAACGCTGTTCGTTTGCCAATATTACCCACCGCAAATTCCAGTCCCTTGTTTTCAAATTCCTCCATGGCATCTTCCCTCCCTATCTCTGTCACCTCCTCCAGCCTTACAACCCTCCAGGTGCTCTGTGCTCCTCCAATTCTGCCCTCTTGCGCATCCCCGATTTTAATCGCTCCAACATTGGCAGTTGTACTTTCAACTGCCTAGGCCCTAAAGCTCTGGAATTTCCTCCCTAAACCTCTCCACCTCTCTACTTCTCTCTCCTCCTTCAAGATGGTCCTTAAAACCTACCTCTTTGATTAAGCTTTTGATTACCTGTTCTAATATCTCTTTATGTGGCTCGGTGTCAAACTTTGTTTGATAACGCTCCTGTGAAGTGCCTTGGGAGGTTTCACTATGTTAAAGATGCTATATAAATGCAAGTTGTTGTTGTTGATGTCAAAGGTCATGGAAATCATGAAAAGCAGTTGAAATGTCTCAATCATAATGTCTTGCTGTCTGATTACTTAGCTTCATAGAAAATCTGTCAATCTGTGACACCCTCAGTTTTATGGACCAAAATAGATGATCCTCTTGAGGGTCTAAAGTTAAAACAATAGCTAATTTTCTGCATCTCTAAAGCTTTCATACAGCATGGGCTTCTGGTTCTGGGCTAAGTAAGAAGCTGGCTTCTTGTGACATGCCTTTTGAGCTGCTGATCTCGGTACTGTACTTCCTCAGATTACACAAATACTCAGTTATGATAATCGAAGCTTGTCTTCTTTTCATAGGACTTACATAGGGTTCCCACAAAGAAGCATGTTGGACCCCAATCCATGATTTCCATGAACATTGACACAACCAGCCCTAGTAATGGATTTGTAGTTGTCAGTGTTGTTTTTTTAATCTCCCGATCTACCAATGTCATCAAAAGTGATGTTGCTATCTCTACTAATGGCATTTCCTTCCACTGAGTGGTTATCTGAAAGATAAGTGGTGACCATATGAGATTGGGCAGATATGGGCAGAATCATTCAAGTAGCAAAAAGGTCAACAGGTAAGAAATGTCCTCCCCGGCTTACCCAATGCCGTTCTTCAGCTGGCCACTAATAGGTCCACAAAATAGCCTGCCATGACTCAACCACTAAATTTCACTCCAATGGGGATGTGCTTAGCCTCCATTTTCTGACCAAAATACAGCTTTGCCTCCTAACAAAATTATTATTTTCAGATTTGAAAATTGAAATCACATACACATACAGACCTATTAACACTGGGATTCTGATGTTTATGATCAGCATGACTGACACAACTGAAAACTCATTTAAACATACAGGACTGTGTGCCATAAAGAAATTACGTGCATTTATATAGCACCTTTTGCAACCTCAGGACATCCCAAGGCACTTCACAGCCAATGAAGTATTGTTGAGGTGTAATCACTGTTGTAATGTAGGAAAACACGGCAGCTGATTTGTGCACAGCAAGGTCCCACAAACAGCAATGAAACAAATAACCAGATAATCTTTTTAATCAATGCTGGTTGAGGGATAAATATTGGCCGGGAAACTGGGAGAACTCCCTTGCTCTTCCTCAAATAGTGCCGTGGGATCTTTTACATTCACTTGAGAGGGCAGATGGGGCCTTGGTTTAACATCTCATCCGAAAGACAGTGTCAGCAGGTGTTGCAAGAGAGGGTTAGGTACTTGACACTGAGGTGGCCCTTGTCTCATGCAGCTGAATCCTGGGAAGGATCGGTTGTGGGCTGCATCTCTAACTTCCTCTTCATTCCCCTAGTGATAATCTTGAGTCTATGTCCCTTGTTACTGATGGAAGCAACCATTTACTTTTACCCTCTCAAAGCCTTTCATAATTTTGAAAACCTTTATTAGATTCACCCTTAACCTTCTCTGTTCCAGTAAACAAAAAGCCCAATTTGAGCCTTTATTCACAACTATAACACCCGCCCCCACCATATCATCAAAATGAATTTTTGCTGTAACCTTTCTATGGTTTTAACCTTCATATAATGGGGTGCCCAGCATGGCATGCAGCAAACCAATCATGGCCTAACCGATGCCTTGTGACTATATGGACATCACTTCCTTGCTTTTATACAATATGCTCCTATGTATAAAATCCCTAATTTATATTTTCATGCATGAATCAATGGGAGGTGACATCCTAATGCACAACTATCAAAATCAGGGAAATATTAGCATTCTTAAAACAAAAAGTTTTTAGCAGCCTATATTTTAACAGTTGCACATATGCACTACAAACGCAAAACAAATGTGCATATAATTATCGCAGATGTGACATCATACTATTGAAGCGCATTCAGACACCGTTTATAAATAATACAATAACACTATTCAGTCTATTGACCTGAAACTGTGGTTATGTCTAATGGTATGATATGCATATATTCCAATAACTATGGCTCTAGTCTATTCGTGAACCAGGGACTTTTCCCGGGGGACACAGAGGGCTGGATTTTCAATGACCCGTGGAGTCGGGTTTGGAGGCGTGTGGGGGGTTAAAGTTGCAGATTCGGGGGTCCCGACCCCATCCCGATTCCATTCCGCCTCCACGCAATTTTAACAAAATCGGTCGCGGGGTTCCCGACTCCGTCCCGCCTCCAAGAGGCGGGAGAGGCCATTAAAGCCCTTAACAAGCCCTAAATTGGCTCTGTAATGCCATTTTGAAACGTTTTAGCTAGTTTAACCCTTTTCCGACGTGAAGTACGCCTGATGTGAAACACGCCAGTGAAACCTGGCGGGAGCACAAGTGGATAGCTGACTATCAGCTGCAGGTCCACTATTACAACGGAGATGTGATGAAGGTAGTAGTAGTATTGTGATGAAGGTAGTAGTAGTATTAGGTCTGAAAGTCGCCTCTGATGCTGCTGCATTGTCTTCAGAGACTGCCTGGGAGGACTTGGTTGCAAAAAAAATTCTCTCTCTCTCTGAGATGCTGCTCATTTTGCATCCAGGTCCTCTCACAGCAAAGGCCAGGCAATCTCTGAGACCAGGCAGTCTCTGAGACCAGGCAGTCTCTGACCTGCAATGATGACATCATCAGAGGCGACTTTCAGACTGAAACCACTAATTGGTTCATGGGTTCCCACATGCTGGAACTCAATCGCCCAATTAGGTGAAAATTGCATCAATCTCCCACATCCAATTGCAGGCAGGTGGATAACACGAAATGCGGATGACACGACCCCAACCCGC
The DNA here is from genome assembly GCA_030390025.1 of Squalus acanthias. Taxonomy (NCBI): domain Eukaryota; kingdom Metazoa; phylum Chordata; class Chondrichthyes; order Squaliformes; family Squalidae; genus Squalus; species Squalus acanthias. Next base: position 55,124,152 of record CM059435.1, read on the forward strand.
CCCAGTATCAAAATCAAGCCCAATACCTCATCCGGGGACTGTCCCCGGAAAACAGGGATGCGTGGTCACCTTACTTTACTCCCACCAATTGTAATATTACAGGCCACAAATGAGCATTTCAACTACTGTCTAGTGATTTCCCTTATCTGAGCATTTAAAAAATAAAAATGCAATTATTATTGGGCCATTGCCTGTGTCACTTGCTATTTGTTTAGTATCACTCACAATTTGGTGCTTTCTAGTTTTTAGTCAGCTTCCTCTGCTGGGCCTTGGGCCTCTCAGTACCTTAGCAACGGGGCCGCGCCTGCGCACCGCAGCCGCCCGCCATTTTGCGGCTTTGGCGCGAGCGGCTGTTTTCCCGCCCGCTCGGCAGCAAGTGAGCGACGCCAGAGCTCGGCCGGGGCCAGGATTCTTATTCGCCGGGACCAGAAGGCGGCAACAAGCCGGCCCCCTCCAGGCCTCTCTCTCTCTCTCTTTGAGGCGGCAGGCCTGGCCGCCCTCGCCCTCCTCCTGAGGCCTGCACTCTGCTCCCTCCCCGGACCCTCTGAGGGAGAATAATCCCACCACCCCATGATTAGACTAACCACATTGCCCAGGAGTACTCGCCCCACCAGACATGTCTTAACCATAACAACTTAATTGTTGGTTGCAATTTGAAGTCAGTGTGTGAAGTTGCGTAAAGTAATTTTATTTAAACAGGTAGGTAACGACCTTTCTCTTAAACAGGGCACTGAGGCACAAGACTTTGTCAGATACACAAATTTACAGAATGCAATTGCATTTCAATAGTTGGGAGGAGCATCAGACAATTCTGTTGGAGTGTGGAAGGGATGACGTAACCCATGGCCAAAATAATTTAAGCGACACACGTCCTCCTTCATCCCCTCAAATCTATGCAAAGCTGCACTAGTACCTGAAGAGATCCTGGTACATGCAGAACTGCAGGTAGCGGTTCACAAAACCCTATCAAACCCATGGGGTGGATTTTAAACCCTACCCGCCTGGCGGAAGTCCTCCCAGACAGGTGGACAGTTAAAACCGAGCAGGTAAGTTATCCGCTCTGAGCTTGCCCCATTCCAGCTGCCTCTCATTTTAACCTAGAGGTGGCTGTCAAAAGCAGGTGGTGACCTCATAAATTAATGAAAATCGGGATACTAACACCTGCTCTGTGCCCTTTTCCTCCCCGCTCCGGGCAGGAAATGGATCGGTGACATTTAAATGAGGCCTGGCAGTTAAAGTTGCTGAAGGGCTCTTGCTGCGACTGGCGTGCGGAAAATTAAATTTCCAGAGCAGTTTCTGCCGAAGACAAGCTCTGAACTAAAATCTCTCCCACCCCCATAGCTTTTAAAAGGTACTGGGAAAGATCCCAACATACTAAGCTCAATATTATAATGCACCTCCCTGTTAAAGCTCCAAAGTGTTGCATTGGAAAATCCTGACATAAAGGGAGAAGAGCAGGGGAGTTCTCCCTGGTGTCCTGGACAATATTTATCCCTCAACCAACATAACAAAAACTGATTATCTGGTCATTATCACATTGCTGTTTGTGGGAGCTTGCTGTGCTCAAATTGGCTGCCGCGTTTCCCACATTACAACAGCGACTCCACTTCAAAAGTACTTAATTGACTGTAAAACGCTTTGAGACGTCCGGTGGTCGTGAAAGGCGCTATATAAATGCAAGTCTTTTTTTCCTTTTCTCCAGGTATCTTTGTAAGACTGATAGTATGTTACCCACTCTAGGAGCACCATGTTAGTGAAATCAACACATTCGATGCTTTTTGAATTCATCAGTACTATACTGTGGATTTTGCACTGTATTCTGTTAGCGGGAGTGTATATATAGTGTGAAAATCCCAATAAGGAAGAAAATATGACTTGTAAAGAAAAAAAGTCTTGCTTTTATAGAGCGCATTTCACAACCTCAGGACGTCCCAAAGCGCTTTACAGTCAAGGAAGTTCTTTTGAAGTGTAGTCACGTTTAATGTTCCATTTGGTGAAAGTAAATATTCAAACGTTTTGAGTAATTCACTTTTCTTTTCAAACAGACAACCATGTCAGACGAGGCCTCAGAATTGGAAACATTTACTAATATAAAAATACACTACAAGAGACAAGGGCGATGCGGTTGACAGAATATAAAAGAAACAAGGAAGAAATGGTGAAATCAGTTTAGAAACTGATGGAAAGTGAAATTTTACCCCATGAAACAACTTTATTTTTAACAAAGTCAGAGGAGGACATCATGGAATATTCTGTAGAGCGGGGAGCTTCTGACAAAATGCACATCATCACATTGCAGGTAGTGAATATGGATGAACACATCCAGCCCAGCCTGACTGAGGTCAACTTGATGGCAATGCATCAACAAGGGATTCAAATGATTCCAAGTGGGCTGAGGCAGGTCTTGGACGGTGAGGGAGAGATCATGCATACTCTTCCACTCCCTGAAGGAGTGCAAGTTTTTAAGGTATGGAGTTAGAAACTTACTGCAAAAGGGGCTTTTACCACTTAATTGTTAGTTTTTAAGAGTATTTATATTTTCTTTTACATTTCAAATGGTTAAATACGGTGGTAGTGTAATTTTGGCCCAACCTGACCCTGCTAGAAGCAGGGTGAGACCCCTTTGAGAAGGTATGGTGTGTGTCTTTTCTGTGCTCAGGAGGATGACGGTAACGCACTCACAGATTTGGTGGTGAATTGTGCTGTTTACAATGCCACTCATGAGAAGCTTCTGGGACCTGCTGTCGGCCTAGCAAGGGTTCAAATCCAGATCCAGGGTTGTCTGATGACTAACCAAAGATGAAAGGTCATCGATCTGAAAGGTTAACTCTGATTCTCTCTCCACAGATGCTGCCTGACCTGCTGAATATTTCCAGCATTTTCTGTTTTTATTAAAGACTATCCTCCTTGGGTGGACCAGATAAGTGTAATTTGTTTGGGATTGATTTGGCTCCAAGGTGACATGCTGGCAATGGAAAGTTCAGAACCAAATCAGCGCATTATCAGATTGATAGCTGAACCAGGCAGATCTGTGGTATTCCAGGATACTGTTGGGTGATTGACCAGCAGCCTGGCTCACTAACAGAACATGAAGGTTACTGGGACATGGTATTCTTCCCATGCTCCAGATAACCTTGCAAACTAGTGCCCTAATCATTTGGATAGTCCTACATGAACAAGCAGCAGAAACCTTGACATGTGCTTTATTGATAATCTGCTTGGTTTTGGCTTGTTTAACTGCAGCAATATCCCTGCACACATTTGCGAGTCCCTATGCCTTCCCTACTAATGTGCACCTAAGCTCTCTGGAGCTAGTTATATGCAGTGTGTCCCCACAGAGGGGGATAATTTTAACGTAACCTGCCCGTCGGGAAACTGATGCAGAGTATACAGTTGGGGTGATTTTTAACCAAATTCACCGTGCGGGAAACTGACAGGATCAGATACAACGTTGGTTTTATATCCCGCCCGATTTTACTTTTCATTCAAGTCAATGGATGGGGTGCAAAACCAACCGATCCTGTCGGTTTCCCACCCGATGATTTATGTTAAAAACCACCCACGGTGTGGGTACTGCATATTGGGCAAGCAGAGACGCTGTAAGTGTAGTATTCTCAATAGCTCAGGTTGGAGACATTTAAATGTGGTGACGCGTTGTCTGATACCCAGCAAAACAAAAAAATCACACTGTGCTCCAGAGTGTGGTCAGGCGGTGACTCCAGGTTTACTCTGCATTAGCAAGAGTGATCGAGCCCCGACTCCAGGTTTACTCTACATTAGCAAGAGTGATCGAGCCCCGACTCCAGGTTTACTCTACATTAATAAGAGTGTGATCGAGCCCTGACTCCAGGTTTACTCCACATTAGTAAGAGTGTGATCGAGTCCCCACTCCAGGTTTACTCTACATTAGTAAGAGTGTGATCGAGCCCTGACTCCAGGTTTACTCTACTTTAGTAAGAGTGTGATCGAGTCCTGACTCCAGGTTTACTCTACATTAGTAAGAGTGTGATCGAGCCCTGACTCCAGGTTTACTCTACATTAGTAAGAGTGTGATCGAGCCCTGACTCCAGGTTTACTCTACATTAGTAAGAGTGTGATCGAGCCCTGACTCCAGGTTTACTCTACATTAGTAAGAGTGTGATCGAGCCCTGACTCCAGGTTTACTCTACATTAGTAAGAGTGTGATCGAGCCCTGACTCCAGGTTTACTCTACATTAGTAAGAGTGTGATCGGGCGGTGACTTCAGGTTTACTCTACATTAGTAAGAGTGTGATCGAGTCCTGACTCCAGGTTTACTCCACATTAGTAAGAGTGTGATCGAGTCCTGACTCCAGGTTTACTCTACATTAGTAAGAGTGTGATCGAGTCCTGACTCCAGGTTTACTCTACATTAGTAAGAGTGTGATCGGGTCCTGACTTCAGGTTTACTCTACATTAGTAAGAGTGTGATCGAGCCCTGACTCCAGGTTTACTCCACATTAGTAAGAGTGTGATCGAGTCCCCACTCCAGGTTTACTCTACATTAGTAAGAGTGTGATCGAGCCCTGACTCCAGGTTTACTCCACATTAGTAAGAGTGTGATCGAGTCCCCACTCCAGGTTTACTCTACATTAGTAAGAGTGTGATCGAGCCCTGACTCCAGGTTTACTCTACTTTAGTAAGAGTGTGATTGAGCCCTGACTCCAGGTTTACTCCACATTAGTAAGAGTGTGATCGAGCCCTGACTCCAGGTTTACTCAACATTAGTAAGAGTGTGATCGAGTCCTGACTCCAGGTTTACTCTACATTAGTAAGAGTGTGATCGAGTCCTGACTCCAGGTTTACTCTACATTAGTAAGAGTGTGATCGAGCACTGACTCCAGGTTTACTCTACATTAGTAAGAGTGTGATCGAGCCCTGACTCCAGGTTTACTCTACATTAGTAAGAGTGTGATCGAGTCCTGACTCCAGGTTTACTCCACATTAGTAAGAGTGTGATCGAGTCCTGACTCCAGGTTTACTCTACATTAGTAAGAATGTGATCGAGCCCTGACTCCAGGTTTACTCTACATTAGTAAGAATGTGATCGAGTCCTGACTCCAGGTTTACTCTACATTAGTAAGAGTGTGATCGAGTCCTGACTCCAGGTTTACTCTACATTAGTAAGAGTGTGATCGGGCGGTGACTCCAGGTTTACTCTACATTAGTAAGAATGTGATCGAGCCCTGACTCCAGGTTTACTCTACATTAGTAAGAGTGTGATCGAGCCCTGACTCCAGGTTTACTCTACATTAGTAAGAGTGTGATTGAGTCCTGACTCCAGGTTTACTCCACATTAGTAAGAGTGTGATCGAGTCCTGACTCCAGGTTTACTCTACATTAGTAAGAATGTGATCGAGCCCTGACTCCAGGTTTACTCTACATTAGTAAGAGTGTGATCGGGCGGTGACTCCAGGTTTACTCTACATTAGTAAGAGTGTGATCGAGTCCTGACTCCAGGTTTACTCTACATTAGTAAGAGTGTGATCGAGCCCTGACTCCAGGTTTACTCTACATTAGTAAGAATGTGATCGAGCCCTGACTCCAGGTTTACTCTACATTAGTAAGAGTGTGATCGAGCCCTGACTCCAGGTTTACTCTACATTAGTAAGAATGTGATCGAGCCCTGACTCCAGGTTTACTCTACATTAGTAAGAATGTGATCGAGCCCTGACTCCAGGTTTACTCCACATTAGTAAGAATGTGATCGAGCCCTGACTCCAGGTTTACTCTACATTAGTAAGAGTGTGATCGAGTCCTGACTCCAGGTTTACTCTACATTAGTAAGAGTGTGATCGGGCGGTGACTCCAGGTTTACTCTACATTAGTAAGAGTGTGATCGGGCGGTGACTCCAGGTTTACTCTACATTAGTAAGAGTGTGATCGAGTCCTCACTCCAGGTTTACTCTACGTTAGTAAGTGTGTGATCGAGTCCTGACTCCAGGTTTACTCTACATTAGTAAGAGTGTGATCGAGCCCTGACTCCAGGTTTACTCTACATTAGTAAGAGTGTGATCGAGTCCTCACTCCAGGTTTACTCTACATTAGTAAGAGTGTGATCGAGTCCTGACTCCAGGTTTACTCTACATTAGTAAGAGTGTGATCGAGCCCTGACTCCAGGTTTACTCTACATTAGTAAGAGTGTGATCGAGTCCTGACTCCAGGTTTACTCTACATTAGTAAGAGTGTGATCGAGCCCTGACTCCAGGTTTACTCTACATTAGTAAGAGTGTGATCGAGCCCTGACTCCAGGTTTACTCTACATTAGTAAGAGTGTGATCGAGCCCTGACTCCAGGTTTACTCTACATTAGTAAGAGTGTGATCGAGCCCTGACTCCAGGTTTACTCTACATTAGTAAGAGTGTGATCGAGCCCTGACTCCAGGTTTACTCTACATTAGTAAGAGTGTGATCGAGTCCTGACTCCAGGTTTACTCTACATTAGTAAGAGTGTGATCGGGCGGTGACTCCAGGTTTACTCTACATTAGTAAGAGTGTGATCGAGGCCGGTGACTCCAGGTTTACTCTACATTAGTAAGAGTGTGATCGAGTCCTGACTCCAGGTTTACTCTACATTAGTAAGAGTGTGATCGAGTCCTGACTCCAGGTTTACTCTACATTAGTAAGAGTGTGATCGAGCCTGACTCCAGGTTTACTCTACATTAGTAAGAGTGTGATCGAGTCCTGACTCCAGGTTTACTCTACATTAGTAAGAGTGTGATCGAGTCTCACTCCAGGTTTACTCTACATTAGTAAAGTGTGATCGGCCCTGACTCCAGTACATTAGTAAGAGTGTGATCGAGCCCTGACTCCAGGTTTACTCTACATTAGTAAGAGTGTGATCGAGTCTGACTCCAGGTTTACTCTACATTAGTAAGAGTGTGATCGAGCCCTGACTCCAGGTTTACTCTACATTAGTAAGAGTGTGATCGAGCCCTGACTCCAGGTTTACTCTACATAGTAAGAGTGTGATCGAGCCCTGACTCCAGGTTTACTCAACATTAGTAAGAGTGTGATCGAGCCGTGACTCAGGTTTACTCTACATTAGTAAGAGTGTGATCGAGTCCTGACTCCAGGTTTACTCCACATTAGTAAGAGTGTGATCGAGTCCTGACTCCAGGTTTACTCTACATTAGTAAGAGTGTGATCGAGCCGTGACTCAGGTTTACTCTACATTAGTAAGAGTGTGATCGAGCCTGACTCCAGTTTACTCTACATTAGTAAGAGTGTGATCGAGCCTGACTCCAGGTTTACTCTACATTAGTAAGAGTGTGATCGAGTCCTGACTCCAGGTTTACTCTACATTAGTAGAGTAGTGATCGAGCCTGACTCCAGGTTTACTCTACATTAGTAAGAGTGTGATCGAGCCTGACTCCAGGTTTACTCTACATTAGTAAGAGTGTGATCGAGCCCTGACTCCAGGTTTACTCTACATTAGTAAGAGTGTGATCGAGTCCTGACTCCAGGTTTACTCTACATTAGTAAGAGTGTGATCGAGCCCTGACTCCAGGTTTACTCTACATTAGTAAGAGTGTGATCGAGCCCTGACTCCAGGTTTACTCTACATTAGTAAGAGTGTGATCGAGTCCTGACTCCAGGTTTACTCTACATTAGTAAGAGTGTGATCGAGTCCTGACTCCAGGTTTACTCTACATTAGTAAGAGTGTGATCGAGTCCTGACTCCAGGTTTACTCTACATTAGTAAGAGTGTGATCGAGTCCTGACTCCAGGTTTACTCTACATTAGTAAGTGTGTGATCGAGCCCTGACTCCAGGTTTACTCTACATTAGTAAGAGTGTGATCGAGCCCTGACTCCAGGTTTACTCTACATTAGTAAGAGTGTGATCGAGTCCTGACTCCAGGTTTACTCTACATTAGTAAGAGTGTGATCGAGCCTGACTCCAGGTTTACTCTACATTAGTAAGAGTGTGATCGAGCCCTGACTCCAGGTTTACTCTACATTAGTAAGAGTGTGATCGAGTCCTGACTCCAGGTTTACTCTACATTAGTAAGAGTGTGATCGAGTCCTGACTCCAGGTTTACTCTACATTAGTAAGAGTGTGATCGAGTCCTGACTCCAGGTTTACTCTACATTAGTAAGAGTGTGATCGAGCCTGACTCCAGGTTTACTCTACATTAGTAAGAGTGTGATCGAGCCCTGACTCCAGGTTTACTCTACATTAGTAAGAGTGTGATCGAGCCCTGACTCCAGGTTTACTCTACATTAGTAAGAGTGTGATCGAGTCCTGACTCCAGGTTTACTCTACATTAGTAAGAGTGTGATCGAGCCTGACTCCAGGTTTACTCTACATTAGTAAGAGTGTGATCGAGCCTGACTCCAGGTTTACTCTACATTAGTAAGAGTGTGATCGAGCCCTGACTCCAGGTTTACTCTACATTAGTAAGAGTGTGATCGAGCTCCTGACTCCAGGTTTACTCTACATTAGTAAGAGTGTGATCGAGTCCTGACTCCAGGTTTACTCTACATTAGTAAGAGTGTGATCGAGGCCCTGACTCCAGGTTTACTCTACATTAGTAAGAGTGTGATCGAGTCCCTGACTCCAGGTTTACTCTACATTAGTAAGAGTGTGATCGAGTCCTGACTCCAGGTTTACTCTACATTAGTAAGAGTGTGATCGAGCCTGACTCCAGGTTTACTCTACATTAGTAAGAGTGTGATCGAGCCCTGACTCCAGGTTTACTCTACATTAGTAAGAGTGTGATCGAGCCCTGACTCCAGGTTTACTCTACATTAGTAAGAGTGCTGATCGAGCCCTGACTCCAGGTTTACTCTACATTAGTAAGAGTGTGATCGAGTCCTGACTCCAGGTTTACTCACATTAGTAAGAGTGTGATCGAGTCCTGACTCCAGGTTTACTCTACATTAGTAAGAGTGTGATCGAGCCCTGACTCCAGGTTACTCTACATTAGTAAGAGTGTGATCGAGTCCTGACTCCAGGTTTACTCCTACATTGTAAGAGTGTGATCGAGTCCTGACTCCAGGTTACTCTACATTAGTAAGAGTGTGATCGAGTCCTGACTCCAGGTTTACTCTACATTAGTAAGAGTGTGATCGAGGCCTGACTCCAGGTTTTACTCTACATTAGTAAGAGTGTGATCGAGTCCTGACTCCAGGTTTACTCTACATTAGTAAGAGTGTGTCGAGTCCTGACTCCAGGTTTACTCTACATTAGTAAGAGTGTGATCGAGTCCTGACTCCAGGTTTACTCTACATTAGTAAGAGTGTGATCGAGTCCTGACTCAGGTTTACTCTACATTAGTAAGAGTGTGATCGAGCGTTCTTTCTGGTTTACTCTACATGGTAGAGTGACCTGACTCAGGGTTACATTAGTAAGAGTGTGATCGAGCCTGACTCCAGGTTTACTCTACATTATTAAGAGTGTGATCGAGTCCTGACTCCAGGTTTACTCTACATTAGTAAGAGTGTGATCGAGTCCTGACTCCAGGTTACTCTACATTAGTAAGAGTGTGATCGAGTCCTGACTCCAGGTTTACTCTACATTAGTAAGAGTCTGATCGAGTCCTGACTCCAGGTTTACCTCTACATTAGTAAGAGTGTGATCGAGTCCTGACTCCAGGTTTACTCTACATTAGTAAGAGTGTGATCGAGTCCTGACTCCAGGTTTACTCTACATTAGTAAGAGTGTGATCGAGCCCTGACTCCAGGTTTACTCTACATTAGTAAGAGTGTGATCGAGCCCTGACTCCAGGTTTACTCTACATTAGTAAGAGTGTGATCGAGCCCTGACTCCAGGTTTACTCTACATTAGTAAGAGTGTGATCGAGTCCTGACTCCAGGTTTACTCTACATTAGTAAGATGTTGATCGAGCCCTGACTCCAGGTTTACTCTACATTAGTAAGAGTGTGATCGAGTCCTGACTCCAGGTTTACTCTACATTAGTAAGAGTGTGATCGAGTCCTGACTCCAGGTTTACTCTACATTAGTAAGAGTGTGATCGAGCCTGACTCCAGGTTTACTCTACATTAGTTAGAGTGTGATCGAGTCCTGACTCCAGGTTTACTCTACATTAGTAAGAGTGTGATCGAGTCCTGACTCCAGGTTTACTCTACATTAGTAAGAGTGTGATCGAGTCCTGACTCCAGGTTTACTCTACATTAGTAAGAGTGTGATCGAGTCCTGACTCCAGGTTTACTCTACATTAGTAAGAGTGTGATCGTGCCCTGACTCCAGGTCATTAGTTCGAGCCCTGACTCCAGGTTTACTCTACATTAGTAAGAGTGTGATCGAGCCCTGACTCCAGGTTTACTCTACATTAGTAAGAGTGTGATCGAGTCCCTGACTCCAGGTTTACTCTACATTAGTAAGAGTGTGATCGAGGTCCTGACTCCAGGTTACTCTACATTAGTAAGAGTGTGATCGAGCCCTGACTCCAGGTTTACCTCTACATTAGTAAGAGTGTGATCGAGTCCTGACTCCAGGTTTACTCTACATTAGTAAGAGTGTGATCGAGCCCTGACTCCAGGTTTACTCTACATAGTAAGAGTGTGATCGAGTCCTGACTCCAGGTTTACTCTACATTAGTAAGAGTGTGATCGAGTCCTGGACTCCAGGTTTACTCTACATTAGTAAGAGTGTGATCGAGCCGGGTGACTCCAGGTTACTCTACATTAGTAAGAATGTGATCGAGGCCTGACTCCAGGTTTACTCTACATTAGTAAGAGTGTGATCGAGGTCCTGACTCCAGGTTTACTCTACATTAGAGAAGAGTGTGATCGAGCCCTGACTCCAGGTTTACTCTACATTAGTAAGAGTGTGATCGAGTCGCTGACTTCCAGGTTTACTCTACATTAGTAAGAGTGTGATCGAGTCCTGACTCCAGGTTTACTCTACATTAGTAAGAGTGTGATCGAGTCCTGACTCCAGGTTTACTCTACAATAGTAAGAGTGTGATCGAGTCCCTGACTCCAGGTTTACTCTACATTAGTAAGAGTGTGATCGAGTCCTGGACTCCAGGTTTTACTCTACATTAGTAAGAGTGTGATCGAGCCCTGACTCCAGGTTTACTCTACATTAGTAAGAGTGTGATCGAGTCCTGACTCCAGGTTTACTCTACATAGTAAGAGTGTGATCGAGTCCTGACTCCAGGTTTACTCTACATTAGTAAGAGTGTGATCGAGTCCTGACTCAGGTTTACTCTACATTAGTAAGAGTGTGATCGAGCCCCTGACTCCAGGTTACTCTATCATTAGTAAGATTGCGATCGAGTCCTGACTCCCGTTTCTTAAGTTCCCTGCCCTCCGAGTTTACTCTACATTAGTAATAGTGTGATCGAGCCCTGACTCCAGGTTTACTCTACATTAGTAAGAGTGTGATCGAGCCCTGACTCCAGGTTTACTCTACATTAGTAAGAGTGTGATCGAGCCTGACTCCAGGTTTACTCTACATTAGTAAGAGTGTGATCGAGCCCTGACTCCAGGATTACTCTACATTAGTAAGAGTGTGATCGAGTCCTGACTCCAGTTTACTCTACATTAGTAAGAGTGTGATCGACCCTGACTCCAGGTTTACTCTACATTAGTAAGAGTGTGATCGAGTCCTGACTCCAGGTTTACTCTACATTAGTAGAGTGTGATCGAGCCTGACTCCAGGTTTACTCTACATTAGTAAGAGTGTGGATCGAGGCCTGACTCCAGGTTTACTCTACATTAGTAAGAGTGTGATCGAGCCCTGACTCCAGGTTTTACTCTACATTAGTAAGAGTGTGATCGAGTCCCTGACTCCAGGTTTACTCTACATTAGTAAGAGTGTGATCGAGCCCTGACTCCAGGTTTACTCTACATTAGTAAGAGTGTGATCGAGTCCTGACTCCAGTAGTTGACGAGCCCCCTGACTCCAGGTTTACTCTACATTAGTAAGAGTGTGATCGAGCCCTGACTCCAGGTTTACTCTACATTAGTAAGAGTGTGATCGAGCCTGACTCCAGGGTTTACTCTACATTAGTAAGAGTGTGATCGAGCCCTGACTCCAGGTTACTCTACATTAGTAAGAGTGTGATCGAGTCCTGACTTCCAGGTTTACTCTACATTAGTAAGAGTGTGATCGAGTCCTGACTCCAGGTTTACTCTACATTAGTAAGAGTGTGATCGAGCCCTGACTCCAGGTTTACTCTACATTAGTAAGAGTGTGATCGAGCCCTGACTCCAGGTTTACTCTACATTAGTAAGAGTGTGATCGAGTCCTGACTCCAGGTTTACTCTACATTAGTAAGAGTGTGATCGAGTCCTGACTCCAGGTTTACTCTACATTAGTAAGAGTGTGATCGGGCGGTGACTCCAGGTTTACTCTACATTAGTAAGAGTGTGATCGAGCCCTGACTCCAGGTTTACTCTACATTAGTAAGAGTGTGATCGAGTCCTGACTCCAGGTTTACTCTACATTAGTAAGAGTGTGATCGAGTCCTGACTCCAGGTTTACTCTACATTAGTAAGAGTGTGATCGAGTCCTGACTCCAGGTTTACTCTACATTAGTAAGAGTGTGATCGAGCCCTGACTCCAGGTTTACTCTACATTAGTAAGAGTGTGATCGAGTCCTGACTCCAGGTTTACTCTACATTAGTAAGAGTGTGATCGAGCCTGACTCCAGGTTTACTCTACATAGTAAGAGTGTGATCGAGCCCTGACTCCAGGTTTACTCCTACAGAAGTAAGAGTGTGGATCGAGCCCTGACTCCAGGTTTACTCTACATTAGTAAGAGTGTGATCGAGCCTGACTCCAGGTTTACTCTACATTAGTATGAGTGTGATCGAGTCCTGACACAGGCTCAGTTTACTCTACATTAGTAAGAGTGTGATCGAGGCCTGACTCCAGGTTTACTCTACATTAGTAAGAGTGTGATCGAGTCCCTGACTCCAGGTTTACTCTACATAGTAAGAGTGTGATCGAGCCCTGACTCCAGGTTTACTCAACATTAGTAAGAGTGTGATCGAGCCTGACTCCAGGTTTACTCTACATTAGTAAGAGTGTGATCGAGCCCTGACTCCAGGTTTACTCTACATTAGTAAGAGTGTGATCGAGCCCTGACTCCAGGTTTACTCTACTTAGTAAGAGTGTGATCGAGCCCTGACTCCAGGTTTACTCTACATTAGTAAGAGTGTGATCGAGTCCTGACTCCAGGTTTACTCTACATTAGTAAGAGTGTGATCGAGTCCTGACTCCAGGTTTACTCTACATTAGTAAGAGTGTGATCGAGTCCTGACTCCAGGTTTACTCTACATTAGTAAGAGTGTGATCGAGCCCTGACTCCAGGTTTACTCTACATTAGTAAGAGTGTGATCGAGTCCTGACTCCAGGTTTACTCTACATTAGTAAGAGTGTGATCGAGCCCTGACTCCAGGTTTACTCTACATTAGTAAGAGTGTGATCGAGTCCTGACTCCAGGTTTACTCTACATTAGTAAGAGTGTGATCGAGCCCTGACTCCAGGTTTACTCTACATTAGTAAGAGTGTGATCGAGCCCTGACTCCAGGTTTACTCTACATTAGTAAGAGTGTGATCGAGCCCTGACTCCAGGTTTACTCTACATTAGTAAGAGTGTGATCGAGTCCTGACTCCAGGTTTACTCTACATTAGTAAGAGTGTGATCGAGCCCTGACTCCAGGTTTACTCTACATTAGTAAGAGTGTGATCGAGCCCTGACTCCAGGTTTACTCTACATTAGTAAAGAGTGTGATCGAGTCCTGACTCCAGGTTTACTCAACATTAGTAAGAGTGTGATCGAGCCCTGACTACAGGTTTACTCTACATTAGTAGAGTGTGATCGAGTCCTGACTCCAGGTTTACTCTACATTAGTAAGAGTGTGATCGAGTCCTGACTCCAGGTTTACTCTACATTAGTAAGAGTGTGATCGAGTCCTGACTCCAGGTTTACTCTACATTAGTAAGAGTGTGATCGAGTCCTGACTCCAGGTTTACTCTACATTAGTAAGAGTGTGATCGAGCTCCTGACTCCAGGTTTACTCTACATTAGTAAGAGTGTGATCGAGTCCTGACTCCAGGTTTACTCTACATTAGTAAGAGTGTGATCGAGTCGTGACTCCAGGTTTACTCTACATTAGTAAGAGTGTGATCGAGCCCTGACTCCAGGTTTACTCTACATTAGTAAGAGTGTGATCGAGCGCTGACTCCAGGTTTACTCTACATTAGTAAGAGTGTGATCGAGCCCTGACTCCAGGTTTACTCTACATTAGTAAGAGTGTGATCGAGCCCTGACTCCAGGTTTACTCTACATTAGTAAGAGTGTGATCGAGCGGTGACTCCAGGTTTACTCTACATTAGTAAGAGTGTGATCGAGCCCTGACTCCAGGTTTACTCTACATTAGTAAGAGTGTGATCGAGCCCTGACTCCAGGTTTACTCTACATTAGTAAGAGTGTGATCGAGCCCTGACTCCAGGTTTACTCTACATTAGTAAGAGTGTGATCGAGTCCTGACTCCAGGTTTACTCTACATTAGTAAGAGTGTGATCAGGCGGTGACTCCAGGTTTACTCTACATTAGTAAGAGTGTGATCGAGTCCTGACTCCAGGTTTACTCTACATTAGTAAGAGTGTGATCGAGCCCTGACTCCAGGTTTACTCTACATTAGTAAGAGTGTGATCGAGTCCTGACTCCAGGTTTACTCTACATTAGTAAGAGTGTGATCGAGCCCTGACTCCAGGTTTACTCTACATTAGTAAGAGTGTGATCGAGTCCTGACTCCAGGTTTACTCTACATTAGTAAGAGTGTGATCGAGCGGTGACTCCAGGTTTACTCTACATTAGTAAGAGTGTGATCGAGCCCTGACTCCAGGTTTACTCTACATTAGTAAGAGTGTGATCGAGCGGTGACTCCAGGTTTACTCTACATTAGTAAGAGTGTGATCGAGCCCTGACTCCAGGTTTACTCTACATTAGTAAGAGTGTGATCGAGTCCTGACTCCAGGTTTACTCTACATTAGTAAGAGTGTGATCGAGCCCTGACTCCAGGTTTACTCTACATTAGTAAGAGTGTGATCGAGTCCTGACTCCAGGTTTACTCTACATTAGTAAGAGTGTGATCGAGTCCTGACTCCAGGTTTACTCTACATTAGTAAGAGTGTGATCGAGTCCTGACTCCAGGTTTACTCTACATTAGTAAGAGTGTGATCGAGCCCTGACTCCAGGTTTACTCTACATTAGTAAGAGTGTGATCGAGTCCTGACTCCAGGTTTACTCTACATTAGTAAGAGTGTGATCGAGCCCTGACTCCAGGTTTACTCTACATTAGTAAGAGTGTGATCGAGCCCTGACTCCAGGTTTACTCTACATTAGTAAGAGTGTGATCGAGTCCTGACTCCAGGTTTACTCTACATTAGTAAGAGTGTGATCGAGCCTGACTCCAGGTTTACTCTACATTAGTAAGAGTGTGATCGAGTCCTGACTCCAGGTTTACTCTACATTAGTAAGAGTGTGATCGAGCCTGACTCCAGGTTTACTCTACATTAGTAAGAGTGTGATCGAGCCCTGACTCCAGGTTTACTCTACATTAGTAAGAGTGTGATCGAGTCCTGACTCCAGGTTTACTCTACATTAGTAAGAGTGTGATCGAGTCCTGACTCCAGGTTTACTCTACATTAGTAAGAGTGTGATCGAGTCCTGACTCCAGGTTTACTCTACATTAGTAAGAGTGTGATCGAGTCCTGACTCCAGGTTTACTCTACATTAGTAAGAGTGTGATCGAGCCCTGACTCCAGGTTTACTCTACATTAGTAAGAGTGTGATCGAGTCCTGACTCCAGGTTTACTCTACATTAGTAAGAGTGTGATCGAGCCTGACTCCAGGTTTACTCTACATTAGTAAGAGTGTGATCGAGCCCTGACTCCAGGTTTACTCTACATTAGTAAGAGTGTGATCGAGTCCTGACTCCAGGTTTACTCTACATTAGTAAGAGTGTGATCGAGCCCTGACTCCAGGTTTACTCTACATTAGTAAGAGTGTGATCGAGCGGTGACTCCAGGTTTACTCTACATTAGTAAGAGTGTGATCGAGCCCTGACTCCAGGTTTACTCTACATTAGTAAGAGTGTGATCGAGTCCTGACTCCAGGTTTACTCTACATTAGTAAGAGTGTGATCGAGTCCTGACTCCAGGTTTACTCTACATTAGTAAGAGTGTGATCGAGTCCTGACTCCAGGTTTACTCTACATTAGTAAGAGTGTGATCGAGTCCTGACTCCAGGTTTACTCTACATTAGTAAGAGTGTGATCGAGTCCTGACTCCAGGTTTACTCTACATTAGTAAGAGTGTGATCGAGCCTGACTCCAGGTTTACTCTACATTAGTAAGAGTGTGATCGAGCCTGACTCCAGGTTTACTCTACATTAGTAAGAGTGTGATCGAGTCCTGACTCCAGGTTTACTCTACATTAGTAAGAGTGTGATCGAGTCCTGACTCCAGGTTTACTCTACATTAGTAAGAGTGTGATCGAGCCTGACTCCAGGTTTACTCTACATTAGTAAGAGTGTGATCGAGCCTGACTCCAGGTTTACTCTACATTAGTAAGAGTGTGATCGAGCCCTGACTCCAGGTTTACTCTACATTAGTAAGAGTGTGATCGGAGCCCTGACTCCAGGTTTACTCTACATTAGTAAGAGTGTGATCGAGCCCTGACTCCAGGTTTACTCTACATTAGTAAGAGTGTGATCGAGCCCTGACTCCAGGTTTACTCTACATTAGTAAGAGTGTGGATCGAGCCCTGACTCCAGGTTTACTCTACATTAGTAGAGTGTGATCGAGCCTGACTCCAGTTTCTCTACATTAGTAAGAGTGTGATCGAGTCCTGACTCCAGGTTTACTCTACATTAGTAAGAGTGTGATCGAGCCCTGACTCCAGGTTTACTCTACATTAGTAAGAGTGTGATCGAGTCCTGACTCCAGGTTTACTCTACATTAGTAAGAGTGTGATCGAGCCCTGACTCCAGGTTTACTCTACATTAGTAAGAGAGGTGATCGATCCTGACTCAGGTTTACTCTACATTAGTAAGAGTGTGATCGAGCCCTGACTCCAGGTTTACTCTAACATTAGTAAGAGTGTGATCGAGTCCTGACTCCAGTTTACTCTACATTAGTAAGAGTGTGATCGAGTCCTGACTCCAGTTTACTCTACATTAGTAAGAGTGTGATCGAGTCCTACTCCAGGTTTACTCTACATTAGTAAGATGTGATCGAGGCCGTGACTCCAGGTTTACTCTACATTAGTAAGAGTGTGATCGAGCCTGACTCCAGTTTACTCTACATTAGTAAGAGTGTGATCGAGTCCTGACTCCAGGTTTACTCTACATTAGTAAGAGTGTGATCGAGGCCCGACTCCAGGTTTACTCTACATTAGTAAGATGTGATCGAGCCCTGACTCCAGGTTTACTCTACATTAGTAAGAGTGTGATCGAGCCCTGACTCCAGGTTTACTCTACATTAGTAAGAGTGTGATCGAGCCCTGACTCCAGGTTTACTCTACATTAGTAAGAGTGTGATCGGGCGGTGACTCCAGGTTTACTCTACATTAGTAAGAGTGTGATCGAGCCCTGACTCCAGGTTTACTCTACATTAGTAAGAGTGTGATCGAGCCCTGACTCCAGGTTTACTCTACATTAGTAAGAGTGTGATCGAGCCCTGACTCCAGGTTTACTCTACATTAGTAAGAGTGTGATCGAGCCCTGACTCCAGGTTTACTCTACATTAGTAAGAGTGTGATCGAGCCCTGACTCCAGGTTTACTCTACATTAGTAAGAGTGTGATCGAGTCCTGACTCCAGGTTTACTCTACATTAGTAAGAGTGTGATCGAGCCCTGACTCCAGGTTTACTCTACATTAGTAAGAATGTGATCGAGTCCTGACTCCAGGTTTACTCTACATTAGTAAGAGTGTGATCGAGTCCTGACTCCAGGTTTACTCTACATTAGTAAGAGTGTGATCGAGCCCTGACTCCAGGTTTACTCTACATTAGTAAGAGTGTGATCGAGCCCTGACTCCAGGTTTACTCTACATTAGTAAGAGTGTGATCGAGCCCTGACTCCAGGTTTACTCTACATTAGTAAGAGTGTGATCGAGCCCTGACTCCAGGTTTACTCTACATTAGTAAGAGTGTGATCGAGTCCCTGACTCCAGGTTTACTCTACATTAGTAAGAGTGTGATCGAGTCCTGACTCCAGGTTTACTCTACATTAGTAAGAGTGTGATCGAGCCCTGACTCCAGGTTTACTCTACATTAGTAAGAGTGTGATCGAGCCTGACTCCAGGTTTACTCTACATTAGTAAGAGTGTGATCGAGTCCTGACTCCAGGTTTACTCTACATTAGTAAGAGTGTGATCGAGCCTGACTCCAGGTTTACTCTACATTAGTAAGAGTGTGATCGAGTCCTGACTCCAGGTTTACTCTACATTAGTAAGAGTGTGATCGAGCCTGACTCCAGGTTTACTCTACATTAGTAAGAGTGTGATCGAGCCCTGACTCCAGGTTTACTCTACATTAGTAAGAGTGTGATCGAGCCCTGACTCCAGGTTTACTCTACATTAGTAAGAGTGTGATCGAGTCCTGACTCCAGGTTTACTCTACATTAGTAAGAGTGTGATCGAGTCCTGACTCCAGGTTTACTCTACATTAGTAAGAGTGTGATCGAGTCCTGACTCCAGGTTTACTCTACATTAGTAAGAGTGTGATCGAGTCCTGACTCCAGGTTTACTCTACATTAGTAAGAGTGTGATCGAGTCCTGACTCCAGGTTTACTCTACATTAGTAAGAGTGTGATCGAGCCCTGACTCCAGGTTTACTCTACATTAGTAAGAGTGTGATCGAGCCCTGACTCCAGGTTTACTCTACATTAGTAAGAGTGTGATCGAGCCCTGACTCCAGGTTTACTCTACATTAGTAAGAGTGTGATCGAGCCCTGACTCCAGGTTTACTCTACATTAGTAAGAGTGTGATCGAGCCCTGACTCCAGGTTTACTCTACATTAGTAAGAGTGTGATCGAGCCTGACTCCAGGTTTACTCTACATTAGTAAGAGTGTGATCGAGTCCCTGACTCCAGGTTTACTCTACATTAGTAAGAGTGTGATCGAGTCCTGACTCCAGGTTTACTCTACATAGTAAGAGTGTGATCGAGCCCTGACTCCAGGGTTTACGTCTACATTAGAAAGAGTGTGATCGAGCCTGACTCCAGGTTTACTCTACATTAGTAAGAGTGTGATCGAGTCCTGACTCCGTTTACTCTACATTAGTAAGAGTGTGATCGAGCCCTGATCCAGGTTTACTCTACATTAGTAGAGTGTGATCGAGCCCGTGACTCCAGGTTTACTCTACATTATGTAAGAGTGTGATCGAGCCTGACTCCAGGTTTCACTCTACATTAGTAAGAGTGTGATCGAGCCTGACTCCAGGTTTACTCTACATTAGTAAGAGTGTGATCGAGTCTACTCCAGGTTTACTCTACATAAGTAAGATTGTGATCGAGGGTCCAGGTTTACTCTACATTAGTAAGAGTGTGATCGAGCCTGACTCCAGGTTTACTCTACATTAGTAAGAGTGTGATCGAGCCCTGACTCCAGGTTTACTCTACATTAGTAAGAGTGTGATCGAGCCTGACTCCAGGTTTACTCTACATTAGTAAGAGTGTGATCGAGTCCTGACTCCAGGTTTACTCTACATTAGTAAGAGTGTGATCGAGCCTGACTCCAGTTTACTCTACATTAGTAAGAGTGTGATCGAGTCCTGACTCCAGGTTTACTCTACATTAGTAAGAGTGTGATCGAGTCCTGACTCCAGGTTTACTCTACATTAGTAAGAGTGTGATCGAGGCCTGACTCCAGGTTTACTCTACATTAGTAAGAGTGTGATCGAGTCCTGACTCCAGGTTTACTCTACATTAGTAAGAGTGTGATCGAGTCCTGACTCCAGGTTTACTCTACATTAGTAAGAGTGTGATCGAGTCCTGACTCCAGGTTTACTCTACATTAGTAAGAGTGTGATCGAGTCCTGACTCCAGGTTTACTCTACATTAGTAAGAGTGTGATCGAGCCCTGACTCCAGGTTTACTCTACATTAGTAAGAGTGTGATCGAGTCCTGACTCCAGGTTTACTCTACATTAGTAAGAGTGTGATCGAGCCCTGACTCCAGGTTACTCTACATTAGTAAGAGTGTGATCGAGCCCTGACTCCAGGTTTACTCTACATTAGTAAGAGTGTGATCGAGCCCTGACTCCAGGTTTACTCTACATTAGTAAGAGTGTGATCGAGTCCTGACTCCAGGTTTACTCTACATTAGTAAGATGTGATCGAGTCTGACCCATTCTCATTAGTAGAGTGTGATCGAGCCTGACTCCAGGTTTACTCTACATTAGTAAGAGTGTGATCGAGTCCTGACTCCAGGTTTACTCTACATTAGTAAGAGTGTGATCGAGTCCCTGACTCCAGGTTTACTCTACATTAGTAAGAGTGTGATCGAGCCCTGACTCCAGGTTTACTCTACATTAGTAAGAGTGTGATCGAGCCCTGACTCCAGGTTTACTCTACATTAGTAAGAGTGTGATCGAGCCCTGACTCCAGGTTTACTCTACATTAGTAAGAGTGTGATCGAGCCCTGACTCCAGGTTTACTCTACATTAGTAAGAGTGTGATCGAGTCCTGACTCCAGGTTTACTCTACATTAGTAAGAGTGTGATCGAGCCCTGACTCCAGGTTTACTCTACATTAGTAAGAGTGTGATCGAGCCTGACTCCAGGTTTACTCTACATTAGTAAGAGTGTGATCGAGGCCTGACTCCAGGTTTACTCTACATTAGTAAGAATGTGATCGAGCCCTGACTCCAGGTTTACTCTACATTAGTAAGAGTGTGATCGAGCCTGACTCCAGGTTTACTCTACATTAGTAAGAGTGTGATCGAGCCTGACTCCAGGTTTACTCTACATTAGTAAGAGTGTGATCGAGCCTGACTCCAGGTTTACTCTACATTAGTAAGAGTGTGATCGAGCCCTGACTCCAGGTTTACTCTACATTAGTAAGAGTGTGATCGAGCCTGACTCCAGGTTTACTCTACATTAGTAAGAGTGTGATCGAGCCCTGACTCCAGGTTTACTCTACATTAGTAAGAGTGTGATCGAGCCCTGACTCCAGGTTTACTCTACATTAGTAAGAATGTGATCGAGCGGTGACTCCAGGTTTACTCTACATTAGTAAGAGTGTGATCGAGTCCTGACTCCAGGTTTACTCTACATTAGTAAGAGTGTGATCGAGTCCTGACTCCAGGTTTACTCTACATTAGTAAGAGTGTGATCGAGTCCTGACTCCAGGTTTACTCTACATTAGTAAGAGTGTGATCGAGCCCTGACTCCAGGTTTACTCTACATTAGTAAGAGTGTGATCGGGCGGTGACTCCAGGTTTACTCTACATTAGTAAGAGTGTGATCGAGCCCTGACTCCAGGTTTACTCTACATTAGTAAGAGTGTGATCGAGCCCTGACTCCAGGTTTACTCTACATTAGTAAGAGTGTGATCGAGTCCTGACTCCAGGTTTACTCTACATTAGTAAGAGTGTGATCGAGTCCTGACTCCAGGTTTACTCTACATTAGTAAGAGTGTGATCGAGTCCTGACTCCAGGTTTACTCTACATTAGTAAGAGTGTGATCGAGCCCTGACTCCAGGTTTACTCTACATTAGTAAGAGTGTGATCGAGCCTGACTCCAGGTTTACTCTACATTAGTAAGAGTGTGATCGAGTCCTGACTCCAGGTTTACTCTACATTAGTAAGAGTGTGATCGAGCCCTGACTCCAGGTTTACTCTACATTAGTAAGAGTGTGATCGAGCCCTGACTCCAGGTTTACTCTACATTAGTAAGAGTGTGATCGAGTCCTGACTCCAGGTTTACTCTACATTAGTAAGAGTGTGATCGAGTCCTGACTCCAGGTTTACTCTACATTAGTAAGAGTGTGATCGAGCCCTGACTCCAGGTTTACTCTACATTAGTAAGAGTGTGATCGAGTCCTGACTCCAGGTTTACTCTACATTAGTAAGAGTGTGATCGAGCCCTGACTCCAGGTTTACTCTACATTAGTAAGAGTGTGATCGAGCCTGACTCCAGGTTTACTCTACATTAGTAAGAGTGTGATCGAGCCCTGACTCCAGGTTTACTCTACATTAGTAAGAGTGTGATCGAGTCCTGACTCCAGGTTTACTCTACATTAGTAAGAGTGTGATCGAGTCCTGACTCCAGGTTTACTCTACATTAGTAAGAGTGTGATCGAGTCCTGACTCCAGGTTTACTCTACATTAGTAAGAGTGTGATCGAGCCCTGACTCCAGGTTTACTCTACATTAGTAAGAGTGTGATCGAGCCTGACTCCAGGTTTACTCTACATTAGTAAGAGTGTGATCGAGCCCTGACTCCAGGTTTACTCTACATTAGTAAGAGTGTGATCGAGCCTGACTCCAGGTTTACTCTACATTAGTAAGAGTGTGATCGAGCCCTGACTCCAGGTTTACTCTACATTAGTAAGAGTGTGATCGAGTCCTGACTCCAGGTTTACTCTACATTAGTAAGAGTGTGATCGAGTCCTGACTCCAGGTTTACTCTACATTAGTAAGAGTGTGATCGAGCCTGACTCCAGGTTTACTCTACATTAGTAAGAGTGTGATCGAGCCCTGACTCCAGGTTTACTCTACATTAGTAAGAGTGTGATCGAGCCCTGACTCCAGGTTTACTCTACATTAGTAAGAGTGTGATCGTGTCCTGACTCCAGGTTACTCTACATTAGTAAGAGTGTGATCGAAGCCTGACTCCAGGTTTACTCGACTTAGTAAGAGTGTGATCGAGCCCTGACTCCAGGTTTACTCGACATTAGTAAGAGTGTGATCGAGCCCTGACTCCAGGGTTTACTCTACATTAGTAAGAGTGTGATCGAGCCCTGACTCCAGGTTTACTCTACATTAGTAAGAGTGTGATCGAGCGCCTGACTCCAGGTTTACTCTACATTAGTAAGAGTGTGATCGAGTCATGACTCCAGGTTTACTCTACATTAGTAAGAGTGTGATCGAGTCTGACTCCCTAGGTTTACTCACATTAGTAAGAGTGTGATCGAGCCCTGACTCCAGGTTTACTCTACATTAGTAAAGTGTGATCGAGTCCTGACTCCAGGTTTACTCTACATTAGTAAGAGTGTGATCGAGCCCTGACTCCAGGTTTACTCTACATTAGTAAGAGTGTGATCGAGCCTGACTCCAGGTTTACTCTACATTAGTAGAGTGTGATCGAGCCCTGACTCCAGGTTTACTCTACATTAGTAAGAGTGTGATCGAGTCCTGACTCCAGGTTTACTCTACATTAGTAAGAGTGTGATCGAGCCCTGACTCCAGGTTTACTCTACATTAGTAAGAGTGTGATCGAGCCCTGACTCCAGGTTTACTCTACAGTATTAGTGTGATCGAGTCCTGACCAGTTTACTCTACATTAGTAAGAGTGTGATCGAGCCTGACTCCAGGTTTACTCTACATTAGTAAGAGTGTGATCGAGTCCTGACTCCAGGTTTACTCTACATTAGTAAGAGTGTGATCGAGCCTGACTCCAGGTTTACTCTACATTAGTAAGAGTGTGATCGAGTCCTGACTCCAGGTTTACTCTACATTAGTAAGAGTGTGATCGAGCCCTGACTCAGGTTTACTCTACATTAGTAAGAGTGTGATCGAGTCCTGACTCCAGGTTTACTCTACATTAGTAAGAGTGTGATCGAGTCCTGACTCCAGGTTTACTCTACATTAGTAAGAGTGTGATCGAGCCGTGACTCCAGGTTTACTCTACATTAGTAAGAGTGTGATCGAGTCCTGACTCCAGGTTTACTCTACATTAGTAAGAGTGTGATCGGGCGGTGACTCCAGGTTTACTCTACATTAGTAAGAGTGTGATCGAGCCTGACTCCAGGTTTACTCTACATTAGTAAGAATGTGATCGAGCGGTGACTCCAGGTTTACTCAACATTAGTAAGAGTGTGATCGAGCCCTGACTCCAGGTTTACTCTACATTAGTAAGAGTGTGATCGAGTCCTGACTCCAGGTTTACTCTACATTAGTAAGAGTGTGATCGAGTCCTGACTCCAGGTTTACTCTACATTAGTAAGAGTGTGATCGAGCACTGACTCCAGGTTTACTCAACATTAGTAAGAATGTGATCGAGTCCTGACTCCAGGTTTACTCTACATTAGTAAGAGTGTGATCGAGCCCTGACTCCAGGTTTACTCTACATTAGTAAGAATGTGATCGAGTCCTGACTCCAGGTTTACTCTACATTAGTAAGAGTGTGATCGGGCGGTGACTCCAGGTTTACTCTACATTAGTAAGAGTGTGATCGAGCCCTGACTCCAGGTTTACTCTACATTAGTAAGAGTGTGATCGAGCCCTGACTCCAGGTTTACTCTACATTAGTAAGAGTGTGATCGAGCCCTGACTCCAGGTTTACTCTACATTAGTAAGAGTGTGATCGAGCCCTGACTCCAGGTTTACTCTACATTAGTAAGAGTGTGATCGAGCCCTGACTCCAGGTTTACTCTACATTAGTAAGAGTGTGATCGAGTCCTGACTCCAGGTTTACTCTACATTAGTAAGAGTGTGATCGAGCCTGACTCCAGGTTTACTCTACATTAGTAAGAGTGTGATCGAGCCCTGACTCCAGGTTTACTCTACATTAGTAAGAGTGTGATCGAGTCCTGACTCCAGGTTTACTCTACATTAGTAAGAGTGTGATCGAGCCCTGACTCCAGGTTTACTCTACATTAGTAAGAGTGTGATCGAGCCCTGACTCCAGGTTTACTCTACATTAGTAAGAGTGTGATCGAGCCCTGACTCCAGGTTTACTCTACATTAGTAAGAGTGTGATCGAGCCCTGACTCCAGGTTTACTCTACATTAGTAAGAGTGTGATCGAGCCCTGACTCCAGGTTTACTCTACATTAGTAAGAGTGTGATCGAGCCTGACTCCAGGTTTACTCTACATTAGTAAGAGTGTGATCGAGCCTGACTCCAGGTTTACTCTACATTAGTAAGAGTGTGATCGAGTCCTGACTCCAGGTTTACTCTACATTAGTAAGAGTGTGATCGAGCCCTGACTCCAGGTTTACTCTACATTAGTAAGAGTGTGATCGAGTCCTGACTCCAGGTTTACTCTACATTAGTAAGAGTGTGATCGAGTCCTGACTCCAGGTTTACTCTACATTAGTAAGAGTGTGATCGAGTCCTGACTCCAGGTTTACTCTACATTAGTAAGAGTGTGATCGAGTCCTGACTCCAGGTTTACTCTACATTAGTAAGAGTGTGATCGAGCCCTGACTCCAGGTTTACTCTACATTAGTAAGAGTGTGATCGAGCCCTGACTCCAGGTTTACTCTACATTAGTAAGAGTGTGATCGAGTCCTGACTCCAGGTTTACTCTACATTAGTAAGAGTGTGATCGAGTCCTGACTCCAGGTTTACTCTACATTAGTAAGAGTGTGATCGAGCCTGACTCCAGGTTTACTCTACATTAGTAAGAGTGTGATCGAGTCCTGACTCCAGGTTTACTCTACATTAGTAAGAGTGTGATCGAGCCCTGACTCCAGGTTTACTCTACATTAGTAAGAGTGTGATCGAGTCCTGACTCCAGGTTTACTCTACATTAGTAAGAGTGTGATCGAGTCCTGACTCCAGGTTTACTCTACATTAGTAAGAGTGTGATCGAGCCCTGACTCCAGGTTTACTCTACATTAGTAAGAGTGTGATCGAGCCCTGACTCCAGGTTTACTCTACATTAGTAAGAGTGTGATCGAGTCCTGACTCCAGGTTTACTCTACATTAGTAAGAGTGTGATCGAGCCCTGACTCCAGGTTTACTCTACATTAGTAAGAGTGTGATCGAGCCCTGACTCCAGGTTTACTCTACATTAGTAAGAGTGTGATCGAGCCCTGACTCCAGGTTTACTCTACATTAGTAAGAATGTGATCGAGCCCTGACTCCAGGTTTACTCTACATTAGTAAGAGTGTGATCGAGCCCTGACTCCAGGTTTACTCTACATTAGTAAGAGTGTGATCGAGCCCTGACTCCAGGTTTACTCTACATTAGTAAGAGTGTGATCGAGTCCTGACTCCAGGTTTACTCTACATTAGTAAGAGTGTGATCGAGCGGTGACTCCAGGTTTACTCTACATTAGTAAGAGTGTGATCGAGTCCTGACTCCAGGTTTACTCTACATTAGTAAGAGTGTGATCGAGACCTGACTCCAGGTTTACTCTACATTAGTAAGAGTGTGATCGAGCGGTGACTCCAGGTTTACTCTACATTAGTAAGAGTGTGATCGAGCCCTGACTCCAGGTTTACTCTACATTAGTAAGAGTGTGATCGAGCCCTGACTCCAGGTTTACTCTACATTAGTAAGAGTGTGATCGAGCCCTGACTCCAGGTTTACTCTACATTAGTAAGAGTGTGATCGAGTCCTGACTCCAGGTTTACTCTACATTAGTAAGAGTGTGATCGAGCGGTGACTCCAGGTTTACTCTACATTAGTAAGAGTGTGATCGAGTCCTGACTCCAGGTTTACTCTACATTAGTAAGAGTGTGATCGAGACCTGACTCCAGGTTTACTCTACATTAGTAAGAGTGCGATTGGGCGGTGACTCCAGGTTTACTCTACATTAGTAAGAGTGTGATCGAGTCCTGACTCCAGGTTTACTCTACATTAGTAAGAGTGTGATCGAGCCCTGACTCCAGGTTTACTCGACATTAGTAAGAGTGCGATCGAGTCCTGACTCCAGGTCTACTCTACATTAGTAAGAGTGTGATCGAGTCCTGACTCCAGGTCTACTCTACATTAGTAAGAGTGTGATTGGGCGGTGACTCCAGGTTTACTCTACATTAGTAAGAGTGTGATCGAGCCCTGACTCCAGGTTTACTCTACATTAGTAAGAGTGTGATCGAGCCCTGACTCCAGGTTTACTCTACATTAGTAAGAGTGTGATCGAGCCCTGACTCCAGGTTTACTCTACATTAGTAAGAGTGTGATCGAGCCCTGACTCCAGGTTTACTCTACATTAGTAAGAGTCTGATCGAGCCCTGACTCCAGGTTTACTCTACATTAGTAAGAGTGTGATCGAGCCCTGACTCCAGGTTTACTCTACATTAGTAAGAGTGTGATCGAGCCCTGACTCCAGGTTTACTCTACATTAGTAAGAGTGTGATCGAGTCCTGACTCCAGGTTTACTCTACATTAGTAAGAGTGTGATCGAGTCCTGACTCCAGGTTTACTCTACATTAGTAAGAGTGTGATCGAGCCCTGACTCCAGGTTTACTCTACATTAGTAAGAGTGTGATCGAGCCCTGACTCCAGGTTTACTCCACATTAGTAAGAGTGTGATCGAGCCCTGACTCCAGGTTTACTCTACATTAGTAAGAGTGTGATCGAGTCCTGACTCCAGGTTTACTCTACATTAGTAAGAGTGTGATCGAGCCCTGACTCCAGGTTTACTCTGCATTAGTAAGAGTGTGATCGAGCCCTGACTCCAGGTTTACTCTACATTAGTAAGAGTGTGATCGAGTCCTGACTCCAGGTTTACTCCACATTAGTAAGAGTGTGATCGAGCCCTGACTCCAGGTTTACTCCACATTAGTAAGAGTGTGATCGAGTCCTGACTCCAGGTTTACTCTACATTAGTAAGAGTGTGATCGAGTCCTGACTCCAGGTTTACTCTACATTAGTAAGAGTGTGATCGAGTCCTGACTCCAGGTTTACTCTACATTAGTAAGAATGTGATCGAGCCCTGACTCCAGGTTTACTCTACATTAGTAAGAGTGTGATCGAGCCCTGACTCCAGGTTTACTCTACATTAGTAAGAGTGTGATCGAGCGGTGACTCCAGGTTTACTCTACATTAGTAAGAGTGTGATCGAGTCCTGACTCCAGGTTTACTCTACATTAGTAAGAGTGTGATCGAGTCCTGACTCCAGGTTTACTCTACATTAGTAAGAGTGTGATCGAGTCCTGACTCTAGGTTTACTCCACATTAGTAAGAGTGTGATCGAGCCCTGACTCCAGGTTTACTCTACATTAGTAAGAGTGTGATCGGGCGGTGACTTCAGGTTTACTCTACATTAGTAAGAGTGTGATCGAGCCCTGACTCCAGGTTTACTCTACATTAGTAAGAGTGTGATCGAGCCCTGACTCCAGGTTTACTCCACATTAGTAAGAGTGTGATCGAGCCCTGACTCCAGGTTTACTCTACATTAGTAAGAGTGTGATCGAGTCCTGACTCCAGGTTTACTCGACATTAGTAAGAGTGTGATCGAGTCCTGACTCCAGGTTTACTCGACATTAGTAAGAGTGTGATCGAGTCCTGACTCCAGGTTTACTCCACATTAGTAAGAGTGTGATCGAGCCCTGACTCCAGGTTTACTCCACATTAGTAAGAGTGTGATCGAGCGGTGACTCCAGGTTTACTCAACATTAGTAAGAGTGTGATCGAGTCCTGACTCCAGGTTTACTCTACATTAGTAAGAGTGTGATCGAGTCCTGACTCCAGGTTTACTCTACATTAGTAAGAATGTGATCGAGTCCTGACTCCAGGTTTACTCAACATTAGTAAGAGTGTGATCGAGTCCTGACTCCAGGTCTACTCTACATTAGTAAGAGTGTGATCGAGCCCTGACTCCAGGTTTACTCTACATTAGTAAGAGTGTGATCGGGTCCTGACTCCAGGTTTACTCTACATTAGTAAGAATGTGATCGAGCCCTGACTCCAGGTTTACTCTACATTAGTAAGAGTGTGATCGAGTCCTGACTCCAGGTTTACTCTACATTAGTAAGAATGTGATCGAGCCCTGACTCCAGGTTTACTCTACATTAGTAAGAGTGTGATCGAGTCCTGACTCCAGGTTTACTCTACATTAGTAAGAGTGTGATCGAGCCCTGACTCCAGGTTTACTCTACATTAGTAAGAGTGTGATCGAGTCCTGACTCCAGGTTTACTCGACATTAGTAAGAGTGTGATCGAGTCCTGACTCCAGGTTTACTCGACATTAGTAAGAGTGTGATCGAGTCCTGACTCCAGGTTTACTCCACATTAGTAAGAGTGTGATCGAGCCCTGACTCCAGGTTTACTCCACATTAGTAAGAGTGTGATCGAGCGGTGACTCCAGGTTTACTCAACATTAGTAAGAGTGTGATCGAGTCCTGACTCCAGGTTTACTCTACATTAGTAAGAGTGTGATCGAGCCCTGACTCCAGGTTTACTCTACATTAGTAAGAATGTGATCGAGTCCTGACTCCAGGTTTACTCAACATTAGTAAGAGTGTGATCGAGTCCTGACTCCAGGTCTACTCTACATTAGTAAGAGTGTGATCGAGCCCTGACTCCAGGTTTACTCTACATTAGTAAGAGTGTGATCGGGTCCTGACTCCAGGTTTACTCTACATTAGTAAGAATGTGATCGAGCCCTGACTCCAGGTTTACTCTACATTAGTAAGAGTGTGATCGAGTCCTGACTCCAGGTTTACTCTACATTAGTAAGAATGTGATCGAGCCCTGACTCCAGGTTTACTCTACATTAGTAAGAGTGTGATCGAGTCCTGACTCCAGGTTTACTCTACATTAGTAAGAGTGCGATCGAGTCCTGACTCCAGGTCTACTCTACATTAGTAAGAGTGTGATCGAGCCCTGACTCCAGGTTTACTCTACATTAGTAAGAGTGTGATCGGGCGGTGACTCCAGGTTTACTCTACATTAGTAAGAGTGTGATTGGGCGGTGACTCCAGGTTTACTCTACATTAGTAAGAGTGTGATCGGGCGGTGACTCCAGGTTTACTCAACATTAGTAAGAATGTGATCGAGCCCTGACTCCAGGTTTACTCGACATTAGTAAGAATGTGATCGAGCGGTGACTCCAGGTTTACTCAACATTAGTAAGAGTGTGATCGAGCCCTGACTCCAGGTTTACTCTACATTAGTAAGAGTGTGATCGAGTCCTGACTCCAGGTTTACTCTACATTAGTAAGAGTGTGATCGAGTCCTGACTCCAGGTTTACTCTACATTAGTAAGAGTGTGATCGAGCACTGACTCCAGGTTTACTCAACATTAGTAAGAATGTGATCGAGTCCTGACTCCAGGTTTACTCGACATTAGTAAGAGTGTGATCGAGCCCTGACTCCAGGTTTACTCAACATTAGTAAGAATGTGATCGAGTCCTGACTCCAGGTCTACTCTACATTAGTAAGAGTGTGATTGGGCGGTGACTCCAGGTTTACTCCACATTAGTAAGAGAGTGATCGAGTCCTGACTCCAGGTTTACTCTACATTAGTAAGAGTGTGATCGAGCCCTGACTCCAGGTTTACTCTACATTAGTAAGAGTCTGATCGAGCCCTGACTCCAGGTTTACTCCACATTAGTAAGAGTGTGATCGAGCCCTGACTCCAGGTTTACTCTACATTAGTAAGAATGTGGTCGAGTCCTGACTCCAGGTTTACTCTACATTAGTAAGAGTGTGATCGAGACCTCACTCCAGGTTTACTCCACATTAGTAAGAGTGTGATCGAGCCCTGACTCCAGGTTTACTCTACATTAGTAAGAATGTGGTCGAGTCCTGACTCCAGGTTTACTCTACATTAGTAAGAGTGTGATCGAGACCTCACTCCAGGTTTACTCAACATTAGTAAGAGTGTGATCGAGCCCTGACTCCAGGTTTACTCTACATTAGTAAGAATGTGATCGAGCCCTGACTCCAGGTTTACTCAACATTAGTAAGAGTGTGATCGAGCCCTGACTCCAGGTTTACTCTACATTAGTAAGAGTGTGATCGAGCCCTGACTCCAGGTTTACTCTACATTAGTAAGAGTGTGATCGAGTCCTGACTCCAGGTTTACTCAACATTAGTAAGAGTGTGATCGAGCGGTGACTCCAGGTTTACTCTACATTAGTAAGAATGTGATCGAGCCCTGACTCCAGGTTTACTCTACATTAGTAAGAATGTGATCGAGTCCTGACTCCAGGTTTACTCTACATTAGTAAGAATGTGATCGAGCCCTGACTCCAGGTTTACTCGACATTAGTAAGAGTGTGATCGAGTCCTGACTCCAGGTTTACTCTACATTAGTAAGAGTGTGATCGAGTCCTGACTCCAGGTTTACTCTACATTAGTAAGAATGTGATCGAGTCCCCACTCCAGGTTTACTCTACATTAGTAAGAGTGTGATCGAGCCCTGACTCCAGGTTTACTCTACATTAGTAAGAGTGTGATCGAGTCCCCACTCCAGGTTTACTCTACATTAGTAAGAGTGTGATCGAGTCCTGACTCCAGGTTTACTCTACATTAGCAAGAGTGCGATCGAGTCCTGACTCCAGGTTTACTCTACATTAGTAAGAGTGTGATCGAGCCCTGACTCCAGGTTTACTCGACATTAGTAAGAGTGTGATCGAGTCCTGACTCCAGGTTTACTCGACATTAGTAAGAGTGTGATCGAGCCCTGACTCCAGGTTTACTCTACATTAGTAAGAGTGTGATCGGGTCCTGACTCCAGGTTTACTCTACATTAGTAAGAGTGTGATCGAGTCCTGACTCCAGGTTTACTCTACATTAGTAAGAGTGTGATCGAGTCCTGACTCCAGGTTTACTCCACATTAGTAAGAGTGTGATCGGGCGGTGACTTCAGGTTTACTCTACATTAGTAAGAGTGTGATCGAGTCCTGACTCCAGGTTTACTCTACATTAGTAAGAGCGTGATCGAGTCCTGACTCCAGGTTTACTCTACATTAGTAAGAGTGTGATCGAGTCCTGACTCCAGGTTTACTCTACATTAGTAAGAGTGTGATCGAGTCCTGACTCCAGGTTTACTCTACATTAGTAAGAGTGTGATCGAGTCCTGACTCCAGGTTTACTCTACATTAGTAAGAGTGTGATCGAGCCCTGACTCCAGGTTTACTCTACATTAGTAAGAGTGTGATCGAGTCCTGACTCCAGGTTTACTCTACATTAGTAAGAGTGTGATCGAGCCCTGACTCCAGGTTTACTCTACATTAGTAAGAGTGTGATCGAGTCCCCACTCCAGGTTTACTCTACATTAGTAAGAGTGTGATCGAGCCCTGACTCCAGGTTTACTCGACATTAGTAAGAGTGTGATCGAGTCCTGACTCCAGGTTTACTCTACATTAGTAAGAGTGTGATCGAGCCCTGACTCCAGGTTTACTCGACATTAGTAAGAGTGTGATCGAGCCCTGACTCCAGGTTTACTCTACATTAGTAAGAGTGTGATCGAGCCCTGACTCCAGGTTTACTCTACATTAGTAAGATTGTGATCGAGTCCTGACTCCAGGTTTACTCTACATTAGTAAGAATGTGATCGAGCCCTGACTCCAGGTTTACTCTACATTAGTAAGAGTGTGATCGAGTCCTGACTCCAGGTTTACTCCACATTAGTAAGAGTGTGATCGGGCGGTGACTTCAGGTTTACTCTACATTAGTAAGAGTGTGATCGAGTCCTGACTCCAGGTTTACTCTACATTAGTAAGAGTGTGATCGAGTCCTGACTCCAGGTTTACTCTACATTAGTAAGAGTGTGATCGAGCCCTGACTCCAGGTTTACTCCACATTAGTAAGAGTGTGATCGAGTCCTGACTCCAGGTTTACTCTACATTTGTAAGAGTGTGATCGAGCCCTGACTCCAGGTTTACTCTACATGAGTAAGAGTGTGATCGAGTCCTGACTCCAGGTTTACTCTACATTAGTAAGAGTGTGATCGAGTCCTGACTCCAGGTTTACTCTACATGAGTAAGGGTGCGATTGAGTCCTGACTCCAGGTTTACTCTACATTAGTAAGAGTGTGATCGAGTCCTGACTCCAGGTTTACTCTACATTAGTAAGAGTGTGATCGAGCGGTGAGTCCAGGTTTACTCTACATTAGTAAGAATGTGATCGAGTCCTGTCTCCAGGTTTACTCTACATTAGTAAGAGTGTGATCGAGTCCTGACTCCAGGTTTACTCTACATTAGTAAGAATGTGATCGAGTCCTGACTCCAGGTTTACTCTACATTAGTAAGAGTGTGATCGAGTCCTGACTCCAGGTTTTCTCTGCATTAGTAAGAGTGTGATTGAGTCCTGACTCCAGGTTTACTCTACATTAAAATCAGAAGTCGCACAGCACCAGGTTATAGTCCAACAGATTTATTTAATTTTACAAGCTTTCGGAGCTGTTCGCTCCTTCTTCAGGTAAGGTAGCTGTGAGAGAATCTCCCAGAATTCACAATTTAAACACAGAAAAAATCTATTCAAATATTTCCCTACATCAAAGACACACTAAGAGCACAGCCAAGACAATGAGATGTGTCCCAGGGGGTCCAACGTGTCAAAACACCTGCTGGCTGCATATCCTCTCCATTAGTCTTTTTAAATCAAAACCTGGAAAGACCGGCCATGATGTCAAGTCACGTTCTGTATCGTGACATGAACCCGATATCGCGATTGAGGCCATCCTCATGAGTGCGGAACTTGGCTATCAGTTTCTGCTCTATGATTTTGCGCTGTCGTGTATCCCGAAGGCCGCCTTGGAGAACGCTTACCCGCAGATCCGAGGCTGAATGCCCCTGACTGCTGAAGTGTTCCCCGACTGGGAGGCAACCCTCCTGCCTGGCGATTGTTGCGCGGTGTCCGTTCATACGTTGTCTCAGTGTCTGCATGGTCTCGCCGATGTACCATGCTCTGGAGCATCCTTTACTGCAACGTATCAGGTAGACAACGTTGGCCGAGTCACATGAGTATGTACCATGTACCTGGTGGGTAGTGTCCTCACGTGTGATGATGGTATCTGTGTCCATGGATATGCAGCCAGCAGGTGTTTTGACACGTTGGACCCCCTGGGACACATCTCATTGTCTTGGCTGTGCTCTTAGTGTGTCTTTGATGTAGGGAAAGATTTGAATAGATTTTTTCTGTGTTTATATTGTGAATTCTGGGAGATTCTCTCACAGCTACCTTTCCTGAAGAAGGAGCGAACAGCTCCGAAAGCTTGTAAAATTAAATAAATCTGTTGGTCTATAACCTGGTGTTGTGCGACTTCTGATTTTTGTCCACCCCAGTCCAACGCCGGCATCTCCACATCATGTACTCTACATTAGTAAGAGTGTGATCGAGTCCTGACTCCAGGTTTACTCTACATTAGCATCAGTGTGAAGCGGAAACAGCTTCCTTGCAAACACTAAAGTTGTCATATAAATGTACCGCAAGGGAGGTGTTTTCAATGCTCCCTGTCTGTTGCCGAAATTTCAGAACCTCTGGTCCTCCCCATTGCTCTCAAAAGCTGGTCCTGGCGAGACAAAGGATTGCCATTAGAAAGAAAACTGGCATGACTCCACAGGAGTGACTTTCCCGTCCTTCGATCACCTGAGTTTTAAGTGTGCATTTTACACGCACTTGACTTGAGCTGTGCTGAACCCAGCCATATTTTAATTGCCATGGGCTTGTGCCGTGTGTAACCACCGTGTCAATTCGGCACTTGCTTAAAATAGGTGGCAGGGAGGTGTGTGCTGCGGGGGAAAGAAAATTTAGCACCATTGACTGCTCTTTCTGGCAGCAGCAAAATCTCTTTCATCTTCACAATGCAGCAGTGACCAAATTAGTCTCCCTAAAGAATAAAACATCAAACATAATGTTTCCCATTGAAAGATCCTCCAATCTCAAGGAGCAGTTTAGCAATGCCCAATGTCCAGTTTGTCACAGTCTAGGAGACACAGTACAAAACAAATTCACTTTCCATTATGCTTTACTGAAATTTCATAACAACACTGAAAACATTACATTAATATTCAGTGTGCTTTTTAAAACTATTACATTTTTGGGAGAAGGCAAATTACTCTGCATTTACTCTCTGTTTTCTCTTTAGGGTTCATTTCAGGTGTATGTACTAGTCCTTGGCAAACAGAGGGGGGCAGGTAACCTTCTCCCAGACCCACTCTTTAATAGGTTGAGAGTGAAGCCTCAGGGTGAATCACCCTAGATCCCTTCCTATTGGGGAATGCCTCGACTCTGGTTGGCTCTCCCATACCCATGTCTGGTAACTTGCTGGGCAGGATTTGTACATATGAGGCAACACCCTTGCCGCCCAGGCATTGGAACATCAATGTTTCAAGTTATTTTACATTTTGTGCTAAGTTACTTTGTCACTGGATGCTCCAGCCCGGCCGTCTTTTTTCAACTAACATCATCACAGGTGTCTGTGTCCTAGAATGCAGGGCTCCCGGACTTTGATTATGCTTTTACCAAAAGGCTACCATGTGGTCCTCTCCAAGTTTAAAATGTTTGCTGTGCATTGTGATAAACTGAAACATATCCCAAGAAAGTCAATGTGCCTGGTCACTTTCTCCCCGCCAATGAAAATTAGAGCATACTGTGAGCCCAGTAGACCAACAAAAAACTTGAATCTGTGCAGTGCCTTTAACATTTAAAAAAATGTCCCAAAGCACTTCACAAACAAAAATTGTTACACAAACGGATGCCAAGCCATGGAGGGAAAGATTAGGAGTGACCGGATGCTTGGTGGAAAGGATGGCTTTTTAGAAAGTTTTTCAAGGTGGAAAACAAAGTGGTGAGGGAGAAGAGTGTAGGGAGGACAATCCAGGAATGAGGGCCGGCCGACACGCCTGAAGGCTCTGCTACCAGTGGTGGAGTGAAGTTGTGGGGGGACTCTACCGAAAGCCAAAGTTGGAGGACCGAAGAGTGTGGGAGGTGATGCAGATACTGTCACATTTAAACGAAGCAGCTTAACCTGTACTAATAAAACTGCAAACACATGAAACAGTATAGTGGACAAAGGCTCTGCAATAGGAAATCATTCCAGTGTTGTAGAACTGTCACTGTTGTGAGCAGGAATGAAAAAAATTAAATGGGAAGGGGGAATATAATTAACCCTTCAAAAAAAATAATTTTAACCATTGTGCAGTTTTGTATACCATTAGAAGTTAAAATGTATTAACGACTATGTGTTAACTTGGCTACTAAGGCTTCAAACTTGGAGGAATCTAATTCTGAGCATTATTAATTAACAACCACATTTCCCCACAAATCAAAAATGTATTACGCATAACGATAGTGCTCACTAGAAAAATTCTGTGTTCATATTGGAATTTAAGTATTGGGCAGCAGTGTACAGGAGATTTCCATTTTGTAACATGCACCTGCTTGTTTTTTTGGCAGCATAAGATTATTTTTATGGTAACTGATTGGACATTACAGATTTGAATGTAAATATTGATGTCAAATTGTCTGATCAGTTATGTACGATGTCAGCTAGAATATGGAAGAAGTATATCTTCCCCTGATATAATTACTGTTCTCTGGTGACAAATGCAGCAAAGCTGCGGTTTGATTTGTATTTTTGCGCCTATTTTAACCTTTCTGTTGTTGATAACATCTTTATTGTTAGGTAGGGCCAAATGGAGAGATGCAGAGCGTTGAGAGAGTGGAATTGGATACAGCTACTGCTGGGGCGGAATACATGGGCACAATAGTAGATCAAAACTACAATCCTCCAGTCAAAAAGGAGAAAAGTAGGCTGCAGTATAACATGCAAGTTGGGAATAATACAGATGTGTCCATTTGTAACTATAGAGAGAGACAATTGGAAGGGCCAAGACCAGATGTGACTGTTGAAAAAAGCATTGGTCCTGCCAAAACCACCGGACTTACCAAAATTAAAAAGAACGGTTAGTGTTCTTTTTTGTTTGAGCATATGTATATAATTTTTAATTATTTAAAATGTTTTTTTGTCCCTTTCATGCCATCCCAGCCAAGAGCGTGGACAGGCGGCCAGCTTCAAGGTCCCTGCTTATGCTGCTGCTCGGAGGTGGAAAGAAAACAACCTGCAGTGACTTTCCTCTCAGTGGGGAAAAACTGCTGACCTCACCTGAACACAGAATTCTTTAAAACACGATTACCATGCATGTGTTCTTTAAACTGTATACCTTGTATTGCAGAGGAGTTAGCGCTTGAGTGTGGGGAAAGCTGTGGGATTGATGGAGGAGTTAGTGTGCTCTGGTTGATCATCTCCGATGGGTTGAGAAGTCTGACCAAGGGGCATTACAAGCAGTTTATATAATTTGTGATTCACCACTGTAATAGCATCAAAACCACTACTCCAATACTCTCTCTTAATTCAGAGACAGAATTCAACCAGATAGAGTGGGACTTCCTCCTTCTTATACTAAAAACAGAATATGCTGGAAATACTCAGCAGGTGAGGCAGCATCTGTGGAGAGAGAAACAGAGTTAGCGTTTCAGGTCAATGACCTTCCGTCAGCTATGTTAACTCTGTTGCTCTCTCCACAGATGCTGCCTGACCTGCTGGGTATTTTCAGCATTTTCTGTTTTTATTTCAGATGTCCGGCATCCACAGTATTTAGCTTTTTCCTTCTTCCTATGTTTGAGAGAACGGCTCCCTTAGAGAATTTCTGGAAATGGATCAGAATCCTCCACTCACACTGCTCATGCACCAATGGCTTACAGGTCCTCCACATTCCCTCTCCACCGCGTGAACAGTTAGAGCCGTCTCCTCTTTCCCCTCCTCTTTCCCCTGGCCCTACAACCATCGGCAACAGCTATTGGGACAAAACCAGCTATCAGTGGAATGCAGGCTGGAAGGGCCAAACATAAAATAGCACCTTACGCTGATGACATATAACTTATATGATCAGCCCATCGCCTCAATTATTATTTTACAAAGTGTCAAAGACTTTGACTGGCTCAAGTTACAAACTTAACTATTCCAAAACAGAGGACATGTCTCACAGAGACCATCCCAACATATATATGGAAATCCTGCCCCGAATTATGAGTAGGAATGAGCTTCAATTTTTGGGTTTAACTGTAACCCCGATACTTTGGACCTTCTACAGATGAGATTACTCACTTATTGTAAACAAATACGCTGTGCATCCTCCTTCTCAATTGCCCTACATGTCCTCCACCCATGCAGCGCTCTCTGTCTAAGTACTAAAGAGAAAAATCTGTTCCTGAGTCATTTGACTTAAGTGAAACATGTTAGACAATTAAGAAATCAGTTTTTGAGCTGCACAGATTCCTGACCAAGAATCAATCCCCTCATCCATGAGTACTAGTAAAATCGTGTGAAATTCATTGGCTGTAAAACGCTTTGGGACGTTCTGAGGTCATGAAAGGTGCTATAGAAATGCAAGCTTTTTCTTTCTTTGAAATGCTTTTTTTTGACAGGTGTTATGAAGACTTTTCAGTGTAAACTGTGTTCGTACACCTTTCCACAACAGTCTAATCTAGACCGTCACATGAGAAGCCATACAGATGAGCGGCCACACAAATGTCATCTTTGTGAAAAGGCTTTCCGAACCATCACCCTCCTACAAAACCATATCAACACTCATACAGGTAAATTTGCTGGTTACTTTCTATGTCTCTGTGCGTTACAACTGCACTTGACTGACTGATTCACCAACCAGTTGTGGTAATGCAGGCAGTACATAAGGCAGAAAGTTACTCGCTCAAAGGGCATGTGGGTTGAAGAATCAGTGCTTCAACTCTATCTCTGACCCGCACTCCCTGTAAGCTTTGCTCCCGCTGGAAGTGTGGGAACAGTGAATTTACCCTTTTATCTCAGACTCTTGTACACAAGTTGCTGTGGCTCAGTCGGTAGCACTCTCTGCCTCTGAGTCAGAAGGTTGTGGGTTCAAGTCCCACTCCAGGAGCTTGAGCACAAAATCTAGGCTGACACTCCAGTGCACTACTGAGGGAGAGTTGCCCTGTTGGAGGTGCCATCTTTCAGATGAGATGTTAAACTGAGGCCCTGTCTGCCCTCTCGGGTGGATGTAAAAGATCCCATGGCACTATTTTGAAGGAGAGCAGTGGAGTTCTCCCTGGGGTTCTGGCCAATATTTATTCCTCAACCAACATCACTAAAGCAGATTATCTGGTCATTATCACATTGCTGTTTGT
Organism: Squalus acanthias; assembly: GCA_030390025.1. NCBI lineage: Eukaryota > Metazoa > Chordata > Chondrichthyes > Squaliformes > Squalidae > Squalus > Squalus acanthias. Next base: position 55,163,167 of record CM059435.1, read on the forward strand.
GGGAGCTTGCTGTGCACAAATTGGCTGTGATGTTTCTTACATTACAACAGTGCTTCACTTCAAAAACACCTCACTGGTTGGATGTCCTGAGGTCGTGAAAGACGCTATATAAATGTCTTTCTTTCTTAAAGTGAAATGTCACCATATTGAGAGAAAGAACATAGGTCATTTTTGATATTGTGAAAGTGACGCAATAGCAATTTTGTGATTTAAACGACTGGCTTGCACTTCAGTTTTAAAATCAGTAATATTCCGTGACAAAGGATTGAAGATACGGATTCTTTTAGGCGTCAATCTGGTTCGACAATAGTCAACTCAGACACTGTTTTCTCAAAGAATAATCGTTTATTCTGTATCGGCCGGAGCACTCAGTTCTACCTGTTAATCAGATCTCAGCCGAACCTGGTCTAACAGCTAGAAGGAAAGCACACTAAGGACTCTCAAAAGTTACAGGTTATATACACGTCAATAAGACGGAGTCAGCAGGTCTTACACAATTTCTCTTGGCAACACACATTAACCTCCAATCACATTCCTTCGAAAACAACTTATTTATAATTATACAACATCAGCGAAGCCCATTTTGTTTATCTTAACCGTCTGGACTTATATGAATTGTTTTGCTTACTATGGCCTAGGTCGACTTGAGTTGTCGACCCTTGATTGGACACAGCTCAAATACTAGTTATTTATAAAATGACAGTAGACATTACATGACCTTTATTGTTTTGTAAATCTAAACTGTTCAGAGGAAACTGCCCTCGCTGCAAATTGCCGTGGTCTGCAAATCTACCTTTCATAAGGCTATAGTTCTCTTTTCTATCTTTTCGAAACTAAAAACATCTATTGTTACCTTTAAGCAGTCATCCCTTATACGAAACCATTTTGTGCCCATGCTAGTTATACTGAAGGGTTTCAGACACCATTTTGAATCGTCTGACTATTCCAATAAGTGTTACGTTTCCACAGGATGACAGCTGATCTGCACTTTTATCTCTTCAACTTTTTGACCTACCTAAAACCAAATCACTAATCTTACTGAAACCTGTTTTTTTTTATAGGCACCAGACCACACAAGTGCCCTGACTGTGCTATGGCCTTTGTTACAAGTGGGGAGGTAGTGCGACATAGACGTTACAAGCATACTCATGAGAAACCCTTCAAATGCTCAATCTGTGACTATGCTAGCGTGGAGGTAAGTGCAGTACAGTGGCTGTGTGAGTGCAAGGGATGAGTGGGTTTGAACACTGGGGTAGGCTTTCCTGATCTACGTTTCTAGAGATAGCTCAGTTCCCAGGCACGGAAGAGAGGAAAAGGGGGGGAAAAGCCAGTGACATCAGGTATCCGACCCTTTTATGTTTGTTGCTCAATGATTTCCTGGGGTTTTCCGCGAGGGAGACACAGAGTGCTTGTGCCTAAAGCAGGTACAAATGTGGGGCAGCCATGCAAATGAGGTAAGGGGGTCCATAGAAGTTGTCCACTTAATTTTCCTCCAAGTACACTGGGCTATCAGGAAGGGCGACCAGAAGAAACATGTGTGAGGCCTTGTGCTCAGTTCAGAAGATCTGAGTGAGGCCTGGGAGGTCAGCCAGTAAGTAAGTTGCTTTCTTCTACATGGCCAGCAGGATGTAGGTAGGGGCTGGAGGCCTTATGGTTGCTGCTTTTGGCAGCAGCCTAAAGGAACCGTAGGCGACAGGCATCACCGCTGCTGTCAGGAACATCGGGACAGTGCCCAATACCTGAACCTGGAAATCCAGGAGGAGCACAATTCAGGTGCATCCATCTGACCTGAACGCAGGCTGGGGACAATGACGAAAATCAGGAGAACCTTGTTTTAACTGTCCAGATCTGGGTTCAAATCCAGCATAGACTGATGAAGTCACAGTCTTCTTTCCTTGCTTCCTGCATTCACTGCTCCTCTCTTTCAGTTGGAAGAGTCCTGGCCCTTTGTAAAATAAGATTGTGCCAGTTTTGTCACTTTTATCTGTCAGACAGTACTTTTTCTATTGCGTTAATAAGAGTTACTTATATGCAAGATGAGTGGCGTGGCTTAATGGTTTACCAAAGAACAGCAAACTCTGTTGAATGTATAATTTATAAGCAGGAAGGCGGGTAATTGTTCATTACAGTGCTATGTTTTTTCCCCAAAGAGGTCAGGGAGGGACAAATTTCAAAGTATGACTGCACCGTGTTAACTTCCAGCATATCTCACATTGACGTGTAGGATCCTTTGTGTGTTGTTTCACACAATCTGTTAACATTAAGGAAGTGGAAGCACTTTGTGTTGAGGAAGTTGAGGGGTTTGTGGGTGAGCTCGCAAAGCGTGACTGAATTTGTGGGGGGGCGTTGACTTTGGGGCAGGAAAGCCGTGTAAATGCCCATCCCATTTTGCTGCTAAAAATATTATACGCTGAAAACGGCGTGGAACTTCTAGGCCTCTGTATTAATTGTTGTGGCTCCAACCTTTTAACTGTCCCTAAGATGGTGGGATAATAAAAACTGTTTCTGATATGCCCAGGGGGACAGTTGTGATCTTGCTTTTAATAAATAATGTCTTGGTGTGTCTTCAGTGTGGTAACTGTCAATGCACTGCTGTCCTTTCTTCAAACCTAACATCTCTATGATGTCAGCATTGCATTTCCGGACCCGACCTTTGTAAGACAACACTGGAAATTTCAATTCCTCCTCCCCCTTCTCAAATTCAGGAAGAAACCAGTATTCAATCGATCCACCACCTGATAAAAATTCCAAGAATTCGGTGAAAACTCTAAAGATTCCCGAGGATCATGCATCTGGAGACTAGAGGGAGCGAGAGAGGAAAATTCAGGGCAGGAATATCACTAAAATATAGAAAAGCAAGAAAGGTTGTGACAGGAAGAGGGGTTGGAGGCTGAAAGGAAGAGAATGGTTGCATATCAGCTATTTGTTGCATCCTGCCCAGGAGTGCGAGGGAGATGTTTGAGCCTCTCACTTTCCAGAACAGCATTCAAGTCTTTGAGTTTTATACAAAGTAAACAGGTTGTTGAGAGAAAAACAAGAGAAACTGAGCTTCTTGGAGGCACCTTTAACTGTGGGAGAGATGTAAGAGTTACATTTGAGGTCAGAGGAGATAGTGAAGGCAGGAATGTCAACAGATGAAGAAAGACTAAGAATGGATCTATCAGAGGTGTTAGCTGTGAGTGAGACATGTGAGATACATGCAAAAATTAAGATGACCATTGCCCGACTGAAAAGTACCAAGAAGATCAAGAATTAGTGATTCAACCATTGCACTGGGAGAGAGAACAGAGTCCTAGGTTGATGGAAGAAAAAGCCAAGAGTGCAAAGCATTACCTACAACAGTTAAAGAAAGAATGAACTTGCATTTATATGGTACATTTCATGACCTCTGAATGTCCCAAATGCTTTACAGCCAACAGAATACTTTTGAAGTATAGTCATTGTTGTAATGTAGGAAATGTGGCAGCCAATTTGCACACGGCAAGCTTCCATAAACAGCAATGAGAAAAATGACCAGGTAGTATGTTTTGATTGAGGGATGGATAAATGTTCGACAGGACGCCAGGAGAACTCCCCTCCTTCTCTTTGAATAGTGCCATCGGATCTTTTACATCCATCTGAGAGAGCAGACGGGGCCTCGGTTTAATGTCTCCTCTGAAAGATAGAATGATTTGGGGGGGAAACTAGATAGCCATGAAACAGCTTTGGTGGCAGACCATAGAAGCGTAACTTGTTTAAAGGTGCACAGCATCAGACCTTGTCTAGAGTTTTGAGATGTACATGACGATGATAAACTAATCAAAGTGTTTAAGAGCATATGTAGGCAATGAACCAGCTTCTGCAGTATAAATCATTCTGGTTCATTGCCACGCTCAGCCATGTATTCGGGTCTCCCTGCAGACTGAACAGATGTGTTTCCAGCCATCAGTAATTGTACTGGTGGTTTAACAAGGCCTGAAAATAGAAGCACCAGGCACGCAAAATAATTGGTGTGGACCGAGGTTCCTGATGTCCAACATGGGTTTAAAACATTGGCCATTTCTGACACAATGAGAAAATAGCAAGTAAGGCCATTAAATAGTGGATGGATCAAATTACAGTTACAATGTTACAGTTTCTATTTTATTCCACACCTTAATTATTCTTTTCTTCTCTAAACCACAGATACCACACCTCACTGTATTTTGCATGTTTTATTCTTATTAGGTAAGTAAACTGAAACGACACATCCGTTCACACACAGGGGAGCGTCCTTTCCCGTGCGCATTTTGCAGTTATGCTAGCAGAGATACATACAAGCTGAAGCGACACATGAGAACTCACTCAGGTATGTTAAGGACATTTCACATTCTTCCCAGGGATTATGATTTTATGCAGTGCATTGGGCAGAATTTCCTATATATGTTGGTATCACAACTGGGCAGCCCAAAATTCTGGTAGTTTGAATTTATTTTAGTCTACTATTACTCTCCAGAAGGTTATTGTTTTTGTATCTTCAAAATCTTCCCATGGAGAATAATGTGAGGTAGTGGAAGGATTCGCAGGCTGATTAATAGTCTGACAGGCCTTGACATGACCGCTCCTTCCATGGCTGTAACCATCTTTATTCCAGTCAATAGGGAGGTTAGTCCTGTACACCAGGAGGGTTTTATGGGCACCCACAACCCATACGATGAGGAGTGGGGGCCACCCACACCCACACCCACCGGACACCAGTCTCCCACTGGTTGTCGTCCCAGAATTTAGAGCCGGAGCTCCGGTCTCCACACGCCGGTTTGAACCCTGCACCTTCTGACTCAGAGGCAGCCACTCTAAGCCAAAGGTTCTTACCATTTAGTAGCTGGTGTATAACATGAGTCTATTTAGAAAACCCTTGGGTTAATAATAAAAGAGCTTCCCCCAAAAGACCTAATAGTAAAGGCATCATCAGCATTAAACAAAACAGATTAGAAGGTCCCAGGTCTGCAGTTAGTTGATCCCAGCCGTGGCAATCATTGGTGGGGGGATGAAGGAAGGAGGGGGGGGGGGGGGGGCGTGCTACACTGGCCTCAGTGCCTCTGGGCTGTGCCAGGGAGAGCAACAATCAGCCAGAGTTTTATTGCTCTTGATCGCTGTTAAGTGATCTCAGCTGAAACATGAAGGTATGTGGATATTGAGTGAAGTCATTTTTTGGGCTCGTTTGAACAGCCTTACAGCTCTCGCTATCTAGCCTCACACATGAAGACTAGACACTTAGGGGAATTTTGGAAAGCTGCCAGCACCTGTGGAACTGAGACACAGCAAGAAATCAGGATAGGCAGAGAGAAAAGTAAAAATATAGTAAAATAAATCCAGAAAATAATTAAATATTAAAGGGAAAAGTAGTGAAGGAGGAGTGCATGTATTAAAGTGACGTCTCTACATTGATGAGGATGTGTTGTCACAGACTGTTGGAAAGTGATCGAGGTCAAGACTCTAAACTCATGCAAGAAACAGCTGGATGCTGTAATGCTGGATGCTGAAGGGTTGGTATTCTGGAAGAAAGAGATTAAATGGGCCAAAGGAATCTTCATCCAAACTGTTTTTTTGTGATTCTGTGATTTCAAACTCTTACCCAGCAGGTCTTCCATTGTTTACTGAACAATACAGTTCCTGGTATATTTGAAAGCTTTACTTGGTAATTCCATTGAGATTTTGTATGGATTTGCTTTTAATCTTCAGTAAGTGTTTTGCAGTCTTTGAATTCACACTGTTCTCCTTGGTCAGTGAAGTAAGATGGTTCATTCTGCAGCCACCTTTAGTGATACCATCATTAGTGCTGCTGAACCAGTGCACTAGGAAAGATGCAGAAGGATTGTTTACATCAGAGAGATGGAATTTAAGGCTGACTAGTTACCAGTGGTTCATATTTAACTTGCTCATACTCTTCATTCAGTAATAATGACTACCTTGATACCACCTTAGCCACTGGATAAGCTGGCATTGTGACCAATTGCTTACCATGAATTAAGATTCTTAAAAAATAACTTGCAGTGACAGAGGTTTGCTGATAATATTGATCTTCTTTTCATATGGTTAACCATTGCTTTTTTCCTATAGAAGTGTAGGTTTTTATTTTCAGGGATAGTCACTGCATGCTCCAAGATGTCTGTGTGAAGATTTACCCAGTTCATGCAAAGCTGCTGCTGTTATGCTTATTTTTTCTTGTGTATTGTGGAATAAAATGTAATTCAAATTCTAAATACAGTTTGTAAGTAATGAGCCAAATAGCAAGGCCTGTAATTTCTGATCTTTTGTAGGTGAGAAGCCTTACAAGTGCCATGTATGCCAGGCCCATTTCACACAGAGTGGTACGATGAAAATGCACATCAGGCAGAAGCACACAGACAACGTGCCCAAGTACCACTGTCCTCACTGTGATGCTATCATTGCGCGAAAGAGTGACTTGGGTAAGGCCATCTAGATGAAGGGTAGTTTTGGAAGCTCCGAGACAATGGAAATAAAAGTCGTAACAATCTATTTATAATATTTCTAGCAATTTGAAAGAATTTTTGTAAACCATTGCAAAATAACCAATGTTCAGCGCTATTTACAATATGCTGATGACTTCCCACATAGTGATTTTGCCAAGATTGGCTGTGGTCATTGCCAGGAGGTTCTCAGCAGAGCCTGTGAGATAGGAGAACCATAAAATAGGGGAGGACATGCATTTAAATAAGTGGAGGTGGTGAATAAATGCACTAAAAAATCAACAGTGGATTTAAACTAGATGCTTTACTGGGGATTGTCATCTCGTAACATGTCTTCCAAGATACTTTAAGTTTGAAGAGAGGACATTGCCAGCCTGTGATGTCATGTCATTGTGCCACGATGTGATGTCATTGTGCCACGTTGTGATGTCATGTCGTTGTGCTACGTTGTGATGTCATGTCATTGTGCCACGTTGTGATGTCATGTCGGTGTGCTACGTTGTGATGTCATGTCATTGTGGCTCGTTGTGATGTCATGTCATTGTGCCATATTGTGCCTCATCATGTTGTGTCACTGTGTCTCATTGTGATGTCATGTCATTGTGGCTCGTTGTGATGTCATCATTGTGCCTCGTGATTCTTCAAGATGGCTCCTGGGCTGGCAGTTCCCTATGGAGCTCCTTTGCTGTGCAACTCTATCCTTTGCCTTTCTCCCCCAATCTCCTCTCTTCCACTGTTGGCTCTAATAGTGGATGCATATTAGCCCTAACTACAAGTTAACTGCTAGTTTAAAGTTACCTGGGCCAACTGCCCATACCTCGACCAGGCCTACTCTTTGTTTTCCTCAGTGAGCACTGGATCTTTGCTCAGATTTGGCTTCCAAATTGTTAGACTTCTCTGGACGTCAAGACTACACTTTTCTACACTGGATTACACTGTAAGATTCAGCTGCAGTGTCTCTGATCTGCTATTCAGTTGCTTAAATTTTAAAGTAACTTTGTCTAGCCTACAGCCCATCCCCCACCGCTGCTGTTAACCTGCTGAGCTTATTACTGTTCTACTGGTTTTTCAGCTTCAGCTAGTCTGGTTCCTGGTCTAAAATTCACTCTCCTGGGCCGAAGTCCATTTCTCTGCCGCCTCTGGATCTTATGGTGACCTCCAACTTCGCCACCGTTTTTCTGCCCCGCAACCAATTCCGCACACCTCCTGGATTTTCATTCCCACGGAAATACCTCCAGCAGTACGACCTCCGATACTCTACCCTACAAATAGCTTCTGGACTCACTTGCCCTCCACACCTATCTCCGAACATCAGTTCATCGATATTCCAAGCTGATTCCGCCCTACCTATGTCAACTTTATCCCACGATGGAACCTCTAACTTTATCTCTGGACTCCCTCCTATTGTCTCCTCTCTACTCCCCATTTGTTACCAGGACATATCTATCCTAATCTTGCTCTGTAACCAGGCCTATGTAACTTGACTTTCCCTCTGTCCATTTACATGCTCGTTTTGGCTGCCGCTCCAGACCCGAGCCAGTCTATGAATAGATTGTTACGGCTTTTATTTTCATTGTCTCTGAGCTTCCAAAACTACCCTTCACTGCTGGAGGTATTTCCGTGGGAATGAAGATCCAGGAGCCCATCACTCTTATTTCCTCTTTTTTCTCCCCTTTTGTTCTTGTCTCTTTACCCCTCCTATTTCATTCCTCCCCTCTCGAGTACTTTGCCCTCCCAAATCCCTACCCAACCCTTCAGCACTCCTCGACCTTCTTACTCTCCTGTCGCTGTCCCAGGCTTGACTCCTTTTTAGATAAGCCTACAGCTTCCCTCTGTGGCTCTCTTGGCATCCTCCGAAGGACCTGTCGAGGCACTCGTCGCTACCTCCTCAGAGCAGCAACCTCAACTGCCCCATACTACTCTCTCACCGACCTTCCTGCCTAGCATGCCCGCTGGAGGCTTTCCTATATCCTCCCCGTCCCAGTCACCCCTCCCAATGCTAACCCTGTGGATTCTGTCAGCAGATCAGCTATCACCGCTCCTCTCTGCATCTTCTTCCAGAAAGTCCGTTTACTTATGAACAAGGCCTTTGCCATCCATGAGCTTATTGTGGTTGATTGCATCGACATCATGACCTTGATGGAAACCTGGCTGAGGGGTGATGACACCTTTCCCCCTAAATGAAGCCTGGCTATGCCTTCCACCACTTGCCCCATGGTGGCGGTGTGGCTCTTATCACTAAATCACACCTTGGTCTATCCCCCCTACTCCTCTGGCACTTTTTTCTCCTGTGAGCATCTCACCTTGTTCCACCCCTCTCGCCTCATTTAAAATCCTTGTTCTCCACCGTCCACCCAAGTACCACGCCAAATTTCTCACCGAGATATATCTTTACTGCTTTCCTCCCTTAGCCTCTGCACGGAGCGACTTCTCATCCTCGGTGATTTCAACTTCCAATTTAACTCATCATGCTCTATCTCCTCTGAGTTTACTGCCTTCTGATCCTCCCTTAATCTCTCCCTCTATATAAACTCCGCTACCCATACTCATGGCCACCCCCATGACCTAGCCATCTTACGTGGCCACGCTACTCCCATCGTGTCAATCACAGATAAGGCCCTCTCTGATCACTTCCTTGTATTGCTTTCCACCCACATCCCCCTTCCTTCTCCCAACCCCACTACTTCTGTGTTCGTCCCTGGAAAAATCTCTCCCCCAAGTCACTTACAACTGAACTTTCAACTTCCCAACTGTCTAGCCTTTGGGCTGCCATTCAGGGAATGGTAATGTAGTGCTAATGTCACTGGGCTAGTAATCCAGAGGCCTTGACTAATGAGCCAGAGATGTGAGTTTAAATCCCACCATCTATATGTGACTCCAGACCCACAGCAATGTGGTTGATGCTTAACTGCCCTCTGGCCTAGCAAGCCACTCAGTTGTAACAAACCACTACGAAACACAATAATAAGAATGAAACCGGACGGATCACCCGGCATCGACCTCGGCACGACAATGGCACACCCAGCCCAGTCGACCCTGCAAAGTCCTCCTCACCAACATCTGGGGACTTGTGCCAAAATTGGGAGAGCTGTCCCACAGACTAGTCAAGCAACAGCCTGACATAATCATACTCACAGAATCATACCTTTCAGCCAATGTCCCAAACTCCTCCATCACCATCCCTGGGTATGTCCTGTCCCACCGGCAGGACAGACCCACCAGGGGTGGTGGCACCAGTGGTATACAGTCGGGAAGGAGTGGCCCGGGGAGTCCTCAACATTGACTCCAGACCCCATGAAGTCTCATGGCTTCAGATCAAGCATGGGCAAGGAAACCTCCTGCTGATTACTACCTACCACCCTCCCTCAGCTGATGAATCAGTACTCCTCCATGTTGAACACCACTTGAAAGCAGCCATGAGAGTAGCAAGGGCACAGAATGTACTCTGGGTGGGGGACTTCAATGTCCATCACCAGGAGTGGCTCGGTAGCACCATTACTGACCGAGCTGGCAGAGTCCTGAAGGACATAACTGCCAGTCTGGGCCTGCGACAGGTGGTGAGAGAACCAACACGAGGGAAAAACCTACTTGACCTTGTCCTCACCAATCTACCTGTCGCAGATGCATCTGTCCATGACAGCATTGGTAACAGTGACCACAGTCATTGTGGAGACGAAGTCCCATCTTCACACTGAGGACATCCTCCATCGTGTTGTGTGGCCCTACCACCGTGCTAAATGGGATAGATTCAGAACTGATCTAGCAGCTCAAAATTGGGCATCCATGAGGCGCTGTGGGCCATCAGCAGCAGCAGAATTGTATTCCACCACAATCTGTAACTTCATGGCCCGGCATATCCCTTACTCTACCATTAACATCAAGCCAGGGGACCAACCCCAGTTCAATAAGGAGTGTAGAAGAGCATGCCAGGAGCAGCATCAGGCGTACCTAAAAATGAGGTGCCAACCTGGGGAAACTGCAACACAGGACTGCATGCATGCTAAAAAGCAGAAGCAGCATGCTATAGACAAGGCTAAGCGATCCCACAATCAACGGATCAGATCAAAGTTCTGTAGTCCTGCCACATCCAGTCGAGAATGGTGGTGGACCATTAAACAACTAAGGGAGGAGGAGGCTCCATGAATATCCCCATCCTCAATGATGGTGGAGCCCAGCACATGAGTGCAAAAGACAAGGCTGAAGCATTTGCAACCATCTTCAGCCAGAAGTGCCGAGTGGATGATCCATATCAGCCTACTCCTGAGGTCCCCACCATCACAGAAGCCAGTCTTCAGCCAATTCAATTCACTCCACGTGATATCAAGAAACGGCTGAGCGCACTGGATACAGCAAAGGCTATGGGCCCTGACAACATGCTATCGTGCTGAAGACTTGTGCTCCAGAACTCGCTGCGCCTCTAGCCAAGCTGTTCCAGTACAGCTACAACACTGGCATCTATCTGACAATGTGGAAAACTGCCCAGGTATGTCCTGTCCACAAAAAGCAGGACAAATCCAACTCGGCCAATTACTGCCCCATCAGTCTACTCTCAATCATCAGCAAAGTGATGGAAGGTGTCATCGACAGTGCTATCAAGCGGCACTTACTCACCAATAACCTGCTCACTGATGCCCAGTTTGGGTTCCGCCAAGACCACTCTGCTCCTGACCTCATTACAGCCTTGGTCCAAACATGGACAAAGGAGCTGAATTCCAGAGGTGAGGTGAGGTGAGAGTGACTGCCCTTGAAATCAAGGCAGCATTTGACCGAGTGCAGCATCAAGGAGCCCTAGTAAAACTGAAGTCAATGGGAATCGGGGGGGAAAACGCTCCACTGGCTGGAGACATACCTAGCACAAAGGAAGATGATTGTGGTGGTTGAAGGTCAATCATCACAGCCCCAGGAGTTCCACAGGGCAGTGTCCTAGGCCAAACCATCTTCAGCTGCTTCATCAATGACCTTCCCTCCAACTTAAGGTCAGAAATGGGGATGTTCGCTGATGACTGCACAGTGTTCAGCCATTCACAACTCCTCAGATAATAAAGCAGTACATGCCCGCACGCAACAAGACCTGGACGACGTTCAGGCTTGGGCTGATAAGTGGCAGGTAACATTCGTGCCACAGAAGTGCCAGGCAATGACCACCTCCCCATGACATTCAATGGCATTACCATCGCTGAATCCCCCACCATCAACATCCTGGGGGTCACCATTGACCAGAAACTTAACTGGACCAGCCGCATAAATATTGTGGCAACAAGAGCAGGTCAGAGGCTAGGTGTTCTGCGGCGAGTGTCTTGCCTCCTGACTCCCCAAAGCCTTTCCACCATCTATAAGGCGCAAGTAAGGAGTGGGATGGAATACTCTTCACTTGCCTGGATTAGTGCTGCTCCAACAACACTCAAGAAGCTAGACACCATCCAGGACAAAGCAGCCTGCTTGATTGGCACCCTGTCCACCACCTTAAACATTCACTCCCTCCACCACCGGCATACCATGGCTGTAGTGTGTACCATCTCCAAGATGCACAGCAGCAACTCGCCAAGGCTTCTTCAGCAGCACCTCCCAAACCCACGACCTCTACCACCTAGAAGGACAAGGGCAGCAGGCACATGGGAACACCACCATCTCCAAGTTCCCCTCCAAGGCACACACCATCCTGACTTGGAAGTATATCGGCCATTTCTTCATCGTCGCTGGGTCAAAATCCTGGAACTCCCTCCCTAACAGCACTGTGGGAGTACCTTCACCACACGAACTGCAGCGGTTCAAGAAGTTGACTCACCACCACCTTCTCGAGGGCAATTAGGGATGGGCAATAAATGCTGGCCTTGCCAGCGATGTGCTCAATCACACCCTCACCTCCACCTTTGATGCCCAAGTCCCCATTAAAACCATTACTCTATCTCACCCTGGTCGTTCTCCCGGTACGGCCCTCATCTCCACTCCTTTTAGTCTAAGGGATGCAGACTTGAATGTGTATGACGGACAACTGGTTTAGCCATTCATCGCTAGATAGGCTGGACCACATAAAGCTCTATCAGGTCCTGCTCTCACCGTCAAAACGACTCACTATTCCAGCATCATTTTGGAATGCAAAGATAACCTCGACTTCTCTTCTCCACTACAAACCGTCTTCTTAAATTCCTCTCCCCTGCCTCCGCCACCCTCACCTCAACAAGTGTGAGGAGCTCATGGACTTCTTTGAAACTAAGATGGAGACCATCTGTTTCGCTGCCTCTGCCGCTTCCCTCCATTACCCTAGCCCACTGGGCCAAACCTCCCCTAAGGTTCCACCCTGCCCTAGCCCTGAACTCATATCTTTCTCCAGTTACTCTCCTAATTCCCCTTAAGCCCTCTCCAAACTCATCTTGTCCATGAGACCGACCGACCTGCTCCCTCGACCCTATTCCCACCAAACTGCTGACCACCCAACTTCCCTTCCTGGCCCCCATGTTAGCTAATATTGTTCATGGTTTTCTCTCTCCTCAGGTATGTCCCCCTCCCCTTCAAATCTGCCGTCATCACCCCGCTCATCCAAAGACCTACCCTTGACCCCTCTGTCTTCGCAGATACCGCCCCATCTCCCACCTCCCTTTGCTCTCCAAAGTCCTTAGATCGAGTTGTTTCTACTCTAATCCGTGCCCATCTTTCCTGGAACTCCATGTTTGAATCCCTGCAATCAGGTTTCCGCCCCTGCCAAAGCACTGAAACGGCCATTATCAAAGTCATAAGTGATATCCTATGTGACTGTGACCGTGGTAAACTATCCCTCCTCATCCTTCTCAACCTGTCTGTAGCCTTTGACATAGTTGACCAAACAATCATCCTCCAACGCCTCTCTTCCGACATCCAGCTGGGTGGGACTGCATTCGCCTGGTTCCATTCTTATCTATCCAGTTGTAGCCAGAGACTCACCTGCAATGGCTTCTCTTCCCACTCTCGCACCTTTACCTCTGGAGTCCCCAAAGGATCTATCCTTGTCCCCCTCCTATTTCTCATCTACATGCGATATCATCAGAAAACACAACATCAGGTTCCACATGTATGTTTTTTTTGTTGTCATGTCATGTCATTGTGCCTCTTTGTGATGTCGTGTCATTGTGCCTCTTTGTGATGTCATGTCATTGTGCCTCTTTGTGATGTTGTATCATTGTGCCTCATTGTGATGTCGTGTCATTGTGCCTCTTTGTGATGTCGTGTCATTGTGCCTCATTGTGATGTCGGGCCATTGTGCCTCATTGTGATGTTGTGTCATTGTGCCTCATTGTGATGTCGGGTCATTGTGCCTCATTGTGATGTTGTGTCGTGTCATTGTGCCTCATTGTGAGGTCGTGTCATTGTGCCTCATTGTGAGGTCGTGTCATTGTGCCTCATTGTGATGATGTGCCATTGTGCCTCATTGTGATGATGTGCCATTGTGCCTCATTGTGAGGTCGTGTCATTGTGCCTCATTGTGATGATGTGCCATTGTGCCTCATTGTGATGTCGGGTCATTGTCCCTCATTGTGATGTTGTGTCGTGTCATTGTGCCTCATTGTGAGGTCGTGTCATTGTGCCTCATTGTGAGGTCGTGTCATTGTGCCTCATTGTGATGATGTGCCATTGTGCCTCATTGTGAGGTCATGTCATTGTGCCTCATTGTGATGATGTGTCATTGTGCCTCATTGTGATGTTGTGTCGTGTCATTGTGCCTCATTGTGATGTCATGTCATTGTGCCTCATTGTGATGTCATGTCATTGTGCCTCATTGTGATGTCGTGCCATTGTGCCTCATTGTGATCTCGTGCCATTGTGCCTCATTGTGATGTCATGCCATTGTGCCTCATTGTGATGATGTGTCATTGTGCCTCATTGTGATGATGTGTCATTGTGCCTCATTGTGATGATGTGTCATTGTGCCTCATTGTGATGATGTGTCATTGTGCCTCATTGTGATGTCGTGCCATTGTGCCTCATTGTGATGTCGTGCCATTGTGCCTCATTGTGATGTCATGCCATTGTGCCTCATTGTGATGATGTGCCATTGTGCCTCATTGTGATGTCGTGCCATTGTGCCTCATTGTGATGTCGGGTCATTGTCCCTCATTGTGATGTTGTGTCGTGTCATTGTGCCTCATTGTGAGGTCGTGTCATTGTGCCTCATTGTGAGGTCGTGTCATTGTGCCTCATTGTGATGATGTGCCATTGTGCCTCATTGTGAGGTCATGTCATTGTGCCTCATTGTGATGATGTGTCATTGTGCCTCATTGTGATGTTGTGTCGTGTCATTGTGCCTCATTGTGATGTCATGTCATTGTGCCTCATTGTGATGTCATGTCATTGTGCCTCATTGTGATGTCGTGCCATTGTGCCTCATTGTGATCTCGTGCCATTGTGCCTCATTGTGATGTCATGCCATTGTGCCTCATTGTGATGTCATGCCATTGTGCCTCATTGTGATGATGTGTCATTGTGCCTCATTGTGATGATGTGTCATTGTGCCTCATTGTGATGATGTGTCATTGTGCCTCATTGTGATGTCGTGCCATTGTGCCTCATTGTGATGTCGTGCCATTGTGCCTCATTGTGATGTCGTGCCATTGTGCCTCATTGTGATGATGTGCCATTGTGCCTCATTGTGATGTCGTGCCATTGTGCCTCATTGTGATGTCGTGCCTCATTGTGATGTCGTGCCATTGTGCCTCATTGTGATGTCGTGCCATTGTGCCTCATTGTGATGTCGTGCCATTGTGCCTCATTGTGATGTCATGCCATTGTGCCTCATTGTGATGTCGTGCCATTGTGCCTCATTGTGATGTCGTGCCATTGTGCCTCATTGAGATGTCATGTCATTGTGCCTCATTGTGATGTTATGTCATTGTGCAATCAACTGCATTTTGAAGTAAAAATCAGATTTCAAAATAATTAAATGAGCATTGCAAATGTTCCGTCTGTAGCAGTTCAGTGCTTTTAATGCTTTAACAGTTTGAAGTTAAACTATGGGCTGATACAGTCCTAACAACTAGTTTATCAGGAAGTGGTTTAATTTTATGTGGGGTGTGTTTTTTTTCTCCTCTGTTTGAGTGGAGATGAACATAAACCAGTGTTCCTGCTTTATACTTCAAGTAGATTCTTTTGTTAAAATTAATGAGAGGAAATAATGCTGCCCTAGTTGACTCAGAATATTAATATATTTTAAATTAGGTCTAAGCGAACAAAGGCTTCAATAATCGAGGACAATCTGGGTGACTTCTGCCTGATTGGATCAGCTAAATTGGGTAGATCTTGAGACGATAGAAACATTCTTTCTTCCAGATCAACATTGGGGTTGGTGGCGGCTGGAACATTTAGAACTGATTTTCACCATAGTTCCAAAAGTACAGCATTAACACTGCTAATGCGGGGATAACTTCAACATAGGCATCTCTGAGAGGTGGTCTCGCATCATGCTATCTGTGCCAGTTCCTTGAAATCCCAGCTTTTATTTATCTTTTCTAAATCTTAAATGGTCTGTTGTTCTGCCAATCAGTTTTCTTCTCAATGAAAATGGCTAAGTGCTAAGTGCCTCCTCAGTCAGAAGAATGTAGACCAGCAGTACGGGAGACTAGTAAATAGCATTCTTTGCATATGCTCGACTGTACACTGCATGAAGCTTCGTGGTACCCTCTCCCTGTCCACCTAGAGCAATGTACAACCACTTTAACTTGTCACTCCCTGCTCAAGCCACTGGATAAATGGTGCCAATACTTCTGAAATAGCATGAGTATAAGAAAATAATCACAGTTCCTGCATTTGAATAACTTTGGCAGAAGAGAGACACAAATAACAAAAACTAATCTTGGAGTCTGCAGTGCTACATGAGTGGCATCATTTAAGGAGCATCATTACAATTGACCTTTGAAGGCGGTAACAAAAATTCTTTACTTAAGCTTCATCCACACACTGTTGGAATTAAGCTGAGTTTAATGTTGCTAGTACAGAGCAGAAGTGTCCAAGATTTTCTTTTATCACTGGCCCTTAGCTGCCTACCATGGAACCTCGGGAGTCACTTATATAAAGTGTCATCATGATTATACAGTTAAATGATTGTTTTTTTGCCAACATTAAAGAATTGGAAAAGACTGAAAGACAATGGGGTAGATTTTGACTCTGCATTAGCGTAAAACGGGTGATAGCGAATTAGCAGCCTGTTTTACATCTCTCCCGATTTAAGTCAATGGAAATAAAAATAGAGAAAGATGTAGAACGGGCTGCTGACTTGCTATCACCTGTTTTACACTATCGTACAAAGTCAGAATCTACCCCAATATCCTTTTAAAATTGCCAAGAATAATAAACGCTCAATTGAGACCTAACAGTAATGCCACTTGTATCTGCAACCTTTAGGCGTGCATTTACGAAAGCAGCATTCCTACACAAGTTCCAGCATGAAATGCCGTTATTGTGAGGCGACATTCCATGAGCGCTATGCACTTATCCAGCACCAAAAGACCCACAAGAACGAGAAACGCTTCAAGTGTGACCAGTGTGATTATGCATGTAAACAGGTATACTGCTCACGAGTTTTCAGGTATAGTCTACTCCAGATATATATGTATTGGTTCAGTAAATAAAATAATTTCAGGATCCCAAACCAATCTCTGTATGTTCCTGTATACTCGGCTGCTGTTAACCATGTAGTGATCAATTTGTGATGCTGCAAGTTTAGCCAGAAAAGAAAGCTCAAACTTTTTTGAGGGAGGCGACCATCCAGTGTGTGCCGTCAGACTATTCAACTGCAGTGGGTTTCATAGCCGAGTCTGATTCTGTTCTCACCGACAGCCATACACACACACTTGTTACAGATGGTCGCTGGATGGTGGACATGAGCGAGAGCACAGCTGACTGATTTTTCACTTCTCTACCCAGGGGTATTGAGCCACTGGAAGAAGCCTCTCATTTTACCTGTTGATGATTAAAAGGGGCTAATAGTGAAGTTCACACTATTCACACATTTGATCTTTTGACTATTGCATGCAGGAATACTACACAAGAGTTGCAGGCTGGCTACTATACCGCTGCAGTCTTGATCCAGATCTCTAATGTGCACACAGTTTTTGGTTTTGTTATTATTCCTGTTCAATCGGGTGATTTTAAACTGTCTTTTCACTCATCCCCTTCTAAATTTAAGGCTATGCCTTAATTAGATTTTGAAAAATTACCAAAGGAAAAATGATCATTGGGCTCCATCTGCAGGCCATGTCAGGCATTCCCAGTACATAGATACATAGAACAGTACAGCACAGTACAGGCCCTTCGGCCCTCGATGTTGTGCCGAGCATTGTCCGAGACCAAGATCAAGCTATCACACTCCCTATCACTCTGGTGTGCTCCATGTGCTTATCCAATAACCGCTTGAAAGTTCCTAAAGTGTCCGACTCCACTATCACAGCAGGCAGTCCATTCCACACCCCAACCACTCTCTGAGTAAATAATCTACCTCGGACATCCCTTCTATATCTCCCCCCATGCACCTTATAGTTATGCCCCCTTGTAACAGCTGCCTCTACCCGAGGAAATAGTCTCTGAACATCCACTCTATCTATCCCCCTCATCATCTTATAAACCTCTATTAAGTCGCCTCTCATCCTCCTCCGCTCTAAAGAGAAAAGCCCCAACTCCCTCAATCTTTCCTCATAAGACCTCCTCCCCAAACCAGGCAGCATCCTGGTAAATCTCCTTTGCACTCTTTCCAATGCTTCCACGTCCTTCCTATAGTGAGGTGACCAGAACTGCACACAATATTCCAAATGTGGTCTCACCAAGGTCCTGTACAGTTGCAGCATAACCTCACGGTTCTTAAACTCAAACCCTCTGTTAATAAACGCCAACACACCATAGGCCTTCTTTACTGCTCTATCCACTTGAGTGGCAACCTTCAGAGATCTATGGATATGAACCCCCAGATCCCTCTGCTCCTCCACGTTCCTCAGAACCCTGCCGTTGACCCTGTAATCCTTATTCAAATTTGCCCTACCAAAATGAATCACCTCGCACTTATCAGGGTTAAATTCCATCTGCCATTTTTCGGCCCAGCTCTGCATCCTATCAATGTCTCTTTGCAGCCTACAACTGCCCTCCACCTCATCCACTACTCCACCAATCTTGGTGTCATCAGCAAATTTACTGATCCACCCTTCAGTCCCCTCCTCCAAGTCATTGATAAAAATCACAAACAGCAGAGGACCCAGCACCGACCCCTGTGGCACACCGCTGGTAACTGGTCTCCAGTCCGAAAATGTTCCATCCACCACCACCCTCTGCCTTCTATGAGATAGCCAGTTACTTATCCAATCGGCCAAATTTCCCTCTATCCCACAACTCCTTACTTTCTTCATGAGACGACCATAGATGGTAGATGAACCATAGAAGTTTACAGAGCAGAAGGAGGACTATCGGCTTATCGTTGTGTGCTAGACAATCATAGACTAACTAATCCGTGTCCTGCTCTCTCCCCATTGACCTGTATCTTCAGTTTCAAATCCTAATCTAGTCGTCTTAAATGACGCAGCGGTGTCTGCCTCAATTACTCCCTGTGGCAAAGTATTCAAAGCTCCAACAACTCTGCATAAAGAAATTCCTCCCAAACTCTCTGTTCACTCTCAGTAATTATTTTAAATTGATGATTCCTTGTCTCTGACTCCTCAGTCAGAGGAAGTAGCTTTTGCTCATTCGCCCTGTCAAAACCAATCATAATTTTAAAAACCTCCATTAAATCTTCTCTTAGCCTTTTTACTCCAATGGAAATAGTTGTAGTATCTGAAATGTTTTCCTCATAACTATGTCAATGATACCAGCCCTGGGCCTGTGCCAAATACCCCTAAAGAGTTAAAAACATAAAGCACTGGAAATACCCAACAGGCCTGTCTGCACCTGAAAGAAAGGAAGATGTGCATTTATGTGGTACTTTAGCACATCTCTCTGAAACACCTCACAGTGCTTTGCATACAATTAATTACTTTGAAGTGGATTGCTATGTGGGCAAATTGAAGGGTCATCACCTGAAACTTTAACCCGCCTTTTCTCTTTCCGACGTTACCTGACCTGCTATGTATTTCCAGAAATTTCTGTTTTTATTCCACATTTCCAGCATTCAGTTTTTTCTTTAATTCCTATAAACCAATATGATTTTGTAGCAGTCTATCATTAGTGATCACTGTTCTTGTTTTGTGCACAGAAACGTCACATGATAATGCATAAGCGTATCCACACTGGGGAGAAGCCGTTCAGCTGCCCCCAGTGCGATAAGAAATTCAGACAGAAGCAGCTCCTGGATTTGCATTTCAAGAAGCATCATGATCCCAGTTTCATCCCAGAGGTGTACGTTTGCTGCTGGTGTTGTAAGAGCTTCACTCGCAAGGTAGCTGCTTGTGTTTTGCCTTTATCATACAGTGTAGGGCCTGTCTAAATATCTGTCACATCAGGCAGTCTGCAGTGCATGCACAAATCAAGGGAGTGACAACCAAGGAGTAACCTGTATTACTCTTGCCCCTGGAAAGGGAGCATCAGCTGGACAGGATGCACAGCATTCACTGGGAAGTAGAGTTCCTTTGTTTGCAAAGAGCCGCATACATGGGCATCAGACTCTTCATTATCAACTCCATTGTGCAGCACTCTGTGATGCCGCACAATAGTTGAAGGAGAAGAAACACTGGATCCATAGGTCTTAGGAGAACGGGGCTATCCTCTGCATTCGTGGCTGCTGACGCCATTAAGAAGCCCCTAATAGCAGAGGGACACATGGTCCTGGACGCCTAAACCTTTGTTTGCTGATCCTTGGCTGCAGGTAAACATAATGGGACGATCGGGAGAAACCCCACTCTGCAGATAAAGTCAGTGGAACCTGCGAGTTATGTTAAAATTACCCCTCCAAGGAGTCCTAATCCTTGGGTGTCTCATATGCCAGGAGCTTGTTCATTAAAATAAGTTAGTGGGTACTTGAAGTTTTAATCATGAACTTGAAAATCTTAACGTATTGATGTTATATTAAAAAAACACGAGTTAGATACTCGAGGGTAGAAATACTTAGGCAGTAGCGCTGAACGGGTGATAGCGAATTGGTCGCCTGTTATACACCCCGCCTGATATTCAGTTCTGCTGAGGTCAATGGAACTGAATATTGGGAAGGGTGTATAACAGGCACCCCATTTGATTCCGCCCATTTTGCGTTACTGCTCTTGACGAATTTCTACTCCTTGTTATTAGTTCAGATCTGTAAGCCATTTGAGCATCCCCACTTTTGGTGTGCAACACTGTCTGAATCACCCAGTTTTCTATTTACAACCCCTGCTCTTCCCCTTTTGCTCACTGTCCCATTGTATATTTAGTTTTTTATTTAATGTCCCGAATAGAGACGGCAGTGGAAGTGAAGAAAGAGTGACCTATGTGATTTCAACAAAACTATGTTCCTTTATCAGAATGTCATGAAGAAGCATGCTGAGAGGTGTGGGAATGAGACAGTGCAAGATGGAGATGCAACGATGCTGGTAAAGAAAAGTAAGAATAACAAGATGAAGCTGGACTCCAGAAACTCCAATGAAGAAAAAGGAGGTACATTTTGTTAAAGCTGGAGCCAGAATAATTATTTGAACTTGCCCTGTTACAGATGATTAGTCATCAAAGGAAAACTATATTCTTTTTGAATTGCTGTGAGTAGCATACTCTTCGTGTTTATCTCCGGTCTATGGTGGGTAAAGCTCCCCTCCAAGTCACACACCATCCTGACTTGGAAGTATATCGCCGATTCTTCATCGTCGCTGGGTTAAAATCCTGGAACTCCCTAACTAACAACACTGTGGGAGTACCTTCACCACACGGACTGCAGCTCACCACCACCTTCTCAAGGGCAACTAGGGATGGGCAATAAATGCTGGCCTTGCCAGCGATGCCCACATCCCATAAACGAATTTTAAAAAAACATTCTTAATCCTTTTAAGATGGTCTTACTGTTGTAATGTTGCTCATGTAGCTCTCCACTCTCCCATACTGTACATAAATATCACCCCTCTGGACTGCAGTGCCCAAGAATTTCCCCCTTTGTTAGCACAGGTTTGGTCTCTACAGGTTCCTGTGATTCAGTGAGGGAATCCTGTATCGTAGCATTGGTCCCCGTCGATTCATGTCTTCCCATTCATCATCAAGCAAGTGAAAAGGCGAGTTGCCAGCCCGCATCCAAGAATTGGCAACAGGTGAAAGTGGTGCAAAGTAATAAATTTTATGTCATAGAGTCATAGAGTTATACAGCACGGATAGAGGCCCTTCGGCCCATCGTGTCCGCGCCGGCCATCAAGCCCTGTCTAATCTAATCCCATATTCCAGCATTTGGTCCGTAGCCTTGTATGCTATGGCATTTCAAGTGCTCATCCAAATGCTTCTTGAATGTTGTGAGGGTTCCTGCCTCCACAACCCATTCAGGCAGTGAGTTCCAGACTCCAACCACCCTCTGGGTGAAAAAGTTCTTTCTCAAATCCCTTCTAAACCTCCTGCCCTTTACCTTGAATCTATGCCCCCTTGTTATAGACCCCTCTACTAAGGGAAAAAGCTCCTTAGTATCCATCCTATCTATGCCCCTCATAATTTTGTACACCTCAATCATGTCCTCCCTCAGCCTCCTCTGCTCCAAGGAAAACAAACCCAATCTGCCCAGTCTCTCTTCATAGCTGAAGCACTCCAGCCCGGGTAACATTCTGGTGAATCTCCTCTGCACCCTCTCCAAAGCGATCACATCCTTCCTGTAGTGTGGCGACCAGAACTGCACACAGTATTCCAGATGTGGCCTAACCAGTGTTTTATACAGCTCCATCATAACCTCCTTGCTCTTATATTCTATGCCTCGGCTAATGAATGCAAGTATCCCATATGCCTTTTTTTTCCACCTGTTCCGCCGCCTTCAGGGATCTGTGTACTTGCACACCAAGATCCCTCTGACCCTCCGTCTTGCCTAGGGTCTTACCATTCATTGTGTATTCCCTTGCCTTGTTAGTCCCTCCAAAGTGCATCACCTCGCACTTTTCCGGATTAAATTCCATTTGCCACTGTTCCGCCCATCTGACCAACCCATCTATGTCGTCCTGCAGACTGAGGCTACCCTCCTCGCTATTTACCACCCTACCAATTTTTGTATCATCCGCGAACTTACTGATCATACCTTTTACATTCATATCCAAGTCGTTAATGTAGACCACAAACAGCAAGGGACCCAGCACCGATCCCTGTGGTACCCCACTGGCCACAGGCTTCCAGTCACAAAAACAACCTTCGACCATCACCCTCTGCCTTCTGCCACTGAGCCAGTTTTGTATCCAATGTGCCAAGGCACCCTGGATTCCATGGGCTCTTACCTTCTTGACCAGTCTCCTGTGCGGGACTTTATCGAAGGCCTTACTGAAATCCATGTATACCACATCCACTGCGTTACCCTCATCCACACACCTAGTCACCCCCTCAAAAAATTCAATCAAATTAGTCAGACATGATCTTCCCTTGACAAAGCCATGTTGGCTAACCATAATTAATCCTTGCCTCTCCAAGTGGAGACTAATTTTGTCCCTCAGAATTTTTTCCAATAATTTTCCTACCACTGATGTTAGGCTCACTGGCCTGTAGTTCCCCGGTTTTTCCCTACTCCCTTTCTTGAATAATGGTACTACATTAGCGGTTCTCCAGTCCTCTGGCACATCCCCTGTGGCCAGAGAGGTTCTGAATATATGTGTTAGAGCCCCCGCAATCTCCTCCTTTGCCTCACACAGCAGCCTGGGATACATTTCGTCCGGACCTGGGGATTTATCCATTTTTAGACCTGCTAAAACCGCCAATACCTCCTCCCTCTCGATGTTAAAATGTTCGAGTATATCACAGTCCCCCTGCCCTAATTTTATGTCTGCATCGTCCTTCTCCATAGTGAAAACAGATGCAAAAAATTCATTTAGAACCCCACTTACATCTTCCGGCTCCACACACAGATTGCCACTTTTGTCCCTAATGGGCCCTATTTTTTCCCTAGTTATCCTCTTACCCTTAATATACTTATAAAACATCTTAGGATTTTCCTTTATTTTGCTCGCCAGTGTTATTTCATGGCCCCTCCTTGATCTCCTAATTTCTTTTTTAAGTATCCCCCTGCACTTTTTGTACTCCTCCAGGGCTTCCTCCGTCTTTAGCATTTTGTACCTGCCAAAAGGCCTCCTTTTTTTCCTGATCCATTCTCGTATATCCCCTGACATCCAAGGTTCCCTGGGGTTTTTGGAACCACCCTTGACCTTTACGGGAACATGCTGCCATTGTGTGATCTCAATCTCCCTTCTGAAAGAATCCCATTGCTCCGATGCGGATTTTCCTACAAGCAGCTGATCCCAGTCAATTTTGGCCAGATCCTGCCTTATCCTATTAAAATCGGCCTTCCCCCAATTTAGAACCTTTATTTCCGGCCCATCCCTGTCCTTTTCCATGACCACCTTAAATCTCACCGTATTATGGTCACTGTCACCAAAGTGCTCACCTACTAGCACTTCTTCCACTTGGCCGGCCACATTCCCTAGAATTAGGTCCAGTACCGCCCCCTCTCTTGTAGGACTTTCTACATGCTGGCTCAAAAAGCTCTCCTGGATGCACTTTAAGAATTTTGAACCCTCTAAGCCTTTCACACTCTGACTATCCCAGTTAATATTGGGGAAGTTGAAATCCCCTACTATTATTACCCTATTATTTTTACACTTCTCTGAGATTTGCCTACATATCTGTTCCTCTATCTCCCCCTGACTGTTTGGGGGCCTATAGTACGCTCCCAGCAAAGTGCTTGCCTCCTTTTTGTTTTTAAGCTCCACCCATATAGCCTCATTGGAGGAACCTGCTAATATATCATCCCTCCTTATGGCAGTAATTGATTCCTTAATTAATATTGCGACACCCCTTCCTCTTATACCTCCCCCTCTGTCTCGCCTGAAGATTCTGTACCCCGGAATATTGAGCTGCCAGTCTTGCCCCTCCCTCAACCATGTCTCCGTGATAGCAACAATATCATACTCCCATGTGTTTATCAACACTTTCAGTTCATCCACCTTATTCGCTAGACTCCTTGCATTAAAATAGATGATTTCCAGCCTTGCTCTTACATGTTTGCCCTGTCTTCCAAGCTGACTTGTTTTTTTCTCTATATTTGACTGTACATCACCCCCTATTGTAGCTCCACTCTGTATCCCATCCCCCTGCCAAGTTAGTTTAAACCTCCCCCAACAGTGCTAGCAAACCTCCCCGCAAGGATATTTGTCCCGCTCTGGTTCAGGTGCAAACCGTCCGACTTGTACAAGTCCCACCTTCCCCAGAAGCAGGCCCAGTGATCCAGGAAACTAAAACCCTCCCTCCTGCACCAACTCTTTAGCCACGCATTCATCTGTTCTATCCTCCTATTCCTATACTCACTAGCACGTGGCACTGGGAGTAATCCAGAGATTACAACCTTTGAGGTCCTGCTCTTTAATCTGCTGCCTAGCTCCCTAAATTCTTGATGCAGGACCTCATCCCCCTTCCTACCTATGTCGTTGGTCCCAATGTGAACCACGACCTCTGCCTGCTCACCCTCCCCCTTAAGAATGCCCTGTAGCCGCTCAGTGACATCCATGACCCTGGCCCCAGGGAGGCAACAAACCATCCTGGAGTCACGTTTACGGCCACAGAAACGCCTATCTGTTCCCCTTACGATAGAATCCCCTACCACTATTGCTTTCCCACTCTTTTTCCTCCCTTTCTGAGCAGCAGAAGCAACCCTGGTGCCAGGAAGTTGGCTGCTGCTGCACTCCCCTGGTGAGTCATCCCCCCTCAACAGTATCCAAATCGGTATACCTGTTTGAAAGGGGGATGACCGCAGGGGTCCCCTGTACTTCCTGCCTGCCTCTGCTGCTCCGCCTGATGGTCACCCATTTCCCTTCTGCCTGTGCAGCCCTACCCTGCGGCATGACCAACTCGCTAAACGTGTTATCCATGACCCTCTCAGCATCGCGTATGCTCCAAAACTCATCCACCCGCAGCTCGAGCGCCGCAATGCGGTCTACAAGTAGCTGCAGCTGAATGCATTTCTCGCACACATGGTCCCCAGGGACACTGGCAGCGTCCCTGAATTCCCACATGGAGCAAGAGGAGCATAACACGGGGCTGATCTCACCTGCCATGACCTACTCCTTTAATTAAATTAAAAATGTATTCAGTACCCCAGTTACAGATATACTCTAGGGCGCTTTATTTACCAACTGTCCCCACTACACCACAGAGACCCTAGAAATTTAACACCACAGAATTTAAGCTTAGAGAGAAATACTCACCAACCAATCACTTACCTGCTTTTTGGTGACGTCACACTTCGATTATTTTTCCCTCCGAGTTCGGAGACTGGTACGCCTTACCTGGTCTCTGGAGCCTTTTACAGGCCCACTGCCGCCGCTGAAACTCCCGCCGACGCTCTGAGGCCTTACCTGGTCTCTGGAGCCTTTTACAGGCCCACTGCCGCCGCTGAAACTCCCGCCGACGCTCTGAGGCCTTACCTGGTCTCTGGAGCCTTTTATAGGCCCACTGCCGTCGCTGAAACTCCCGCCGACGCTCTGAGGCCTTACCTGGTCTCTGGAGCCTTTTATAGGCCCACTGCCGCCGCTGAAACTCCCGCCGACACTCTGAGGCCTTACCTGGTCTCTGGAGCCTTTTATAGGCCCATTGCCGCCGCTGAAACTCCCGCCGACGCTCTGAGGCCTTACCTGGTCTCTGGAGCCTTTTATAGGCCCACTGCCGCCGCTGAAACTCCCGCTGATCTACTAAAGAAGGGAAATGTCACAACGTAACATTTTATCATACATCCATGTGCATACCCTTGGTGAACTACAAAGCTTCACTCTTCCATTTCCTACCACTCCTACGTGGTGCAACCACTGTGGCTTCAGCAGAGATGGAGGCAGGCTGATCAGATCCCTGTTCTGACTGCTGAGATACTCTTATCCAGTGACCTCTGGATTTTTGAACCGGTGAGGGTCCCGCCAAAGACTGCTCCACCTGCACCTGTGCAAGGGCAGACTCGGCCATCGGGACACAAGGCTGCATGTCGGGTACTGACTGGAGGTGGGGGCAAGGTGGTGGGGAGGGGGGTGGCAATGTTGGACAGTGTGCTTGGAAGACCTGTTAGTACATCGCACATTTTCTGGTACTCCTCAATGATTCTCCTTTTCATCGACGGCCCCTGAGGTACAGCATCTGTAACCAGCTGAGCAGAGCTTGGTGAGGGCTACGCCTTCCAATGCGACGCTCCACAGCTGTTCCTGCCTCCACTGTCTGCTCTTGCTCACTTGTGAAGTGTGAGTCACCAAGTGAAAACCCAACTATCTGTCTAGCTGGTCTCACCGAAGTATGAGTATCTGAGCTGGTGCATGGTAAGCATGAGTTCTGTGACGGAGCACCCTCAATTATAATCAGCTCCTCTGAGGATTTGTCGTCCGTGAAGTCCATGGGCTCCTGCTGTACGCTTGAAGGCCCTATCGGAGAGAAAAGATAGTATTGGCAAGGTAAGAATGTTGCAACATATCATTATGAAGATGATCATATTTCACTCGCTGCTGAAATTAAGTCACCATGACTGAGTATTGTATGACGTGTGTGTGCATTATATTTCATTCTGTCGCCAGGTAGCTGGGAGGTCACCATCTCTCCATCTCCGATGGCCAGGGACGCCAAGACGCCACTGATCTCTAGCGTTTCCTCCTCGCCAGTTGTCAGTTGTGAGATTTGTGGAGGCCCACGTCCAGTTCTCTCCCTCTTCCTTGTGTTTTGCACTCTGTTCTTCTGCAACGGAGGAAAGCGCAAACCTATGAGTGACTGTAATAGCATGTGTTCACCTGATGGATGGAGTGCATTTGGTGAGGGTGCATAAGGATGAGGGTATAAGGATGCGGGGCAGTGGCAGTGGCAGATGGATAGATGGGGATGTGAGGAAGTGTATAGAAAGAGAAGATGGGTGCGCTTGCAAGACAAGTGGGTGTGAGGAGTGATGTGATGGAGTAGGCATGAGAAGGCGGAGTGGGGGAGGTTGATGCGCACAGCAGGATGTAAGTGAATGTGCAACTGTACTCACCTTTCCTGACCTGCTTAGGTCATTAAAGTGCTTCCTGCACTGAATCCAGGAGCGTGGCACAATGCTGCTGCTGCTGCTGACCTCCTGGGCCATCTCCAGCTACGCCTTCATTGTGCCAGCAGCAGGTTTCTTCCTCCCGTTGCTGGGGAAGAGTATCTCTTCCGGCTCCTCACTGCCCCCAGCAGTACATCAAGGGAGGTGTCATTAAAGCAGCGTGCAGAACTTTGACCGTCTTGAATTCATTGTCAATGTTCAACCTCTGTTGCTTCCAACTCCTAACTCATCCAAATTCCATCTTTGGATTGGCCCTTTAAATACTAACGTTGAGATCGCATAACATCCTTGCTTTTATACTCTAAGGCCCCGATATTAACTGCGAGGGGTGCATTGGGAGCTCTGGCGGGGGGTGCGGTCTGATATTACATAGGAAACCCGGAAGTAAATTCAACGCATCTGTGCCATTTTAACGCGAGCACCTCATTGTCATTTTATTTCCGGGTTTGGCGTCGATTGCATGGCAGTGGGTGTGAGGAGTGATGTGATGGAGTAGGCAGCAACAGGATCATTGTGCCACTCTCCTAGATTCAGTACAGGAAGCACTTTAATGACCTAAGCAGGTCAGGAAAGGTGAGTACAGTTGCACATTCACCTACATCCTGCTGTGCACATTACCTTCCTCCCCCCCAACTCTGCCTTGTCATGCCTAATCCATCACATCACTCCTCACGCCCACTGCCATGCAATCGACGCCAATCCCAGAAATAAAATGACAATGAGGTGCCCGCGTTAAAATGGCACAGATGCGTTGAATTTACTTCCGGGTTTCCTATGCAATATCAGACCCGCCCCCCAGAGTTCCCAATGCACCCCTCGCAGTTAATATCAGGGCCTTAGAGTACAAAAGCAAGGAAGTTATGCTAAATAAAGCCTTTATAAATCACTAGTTAGGGCTCAGCTGGAGTATTATGTCCATTTCTGGGCACCACACTTTAGGTAGGTTGTCAAGGCCTTAGAGAGGGTGCAGAGGAGATTTACTAGAATGGTACCAGGGATGAGGGACTTGAGAGAATCTGGGATTGTTCTCCTTAGAGCAGAGAAGCTTAAAACGAGATTTAATATAGGTGTTCAAAATCATGAGGGGTTTAGATAGAGTAAATAGGAAGAAACTGTTCCCACTAGCAGGAGGGTCGGTAACCAGAGGACACAGATTTAAAGTCATTGACAAAAGAACCGGAGGGGAGATGAGGAGAATTTACTTTACACAGCAAGTTGATATGATCTGGATTGCACTGCCTGAAAGGGTGGTGGAACCAGATTCAATAATAACTTTCAAAAGGGAATTGGATAAATACTTATTCAATGTAAAAAATTTGCAGGGATATGGGGAAGAGCAGGGGAATGGGACTATTTGAATAGCGATTTCAAAGAGACGGCACAGGCACGCTGGGGCGAATGGCCTCTTTCAGTGATGCATGATTCTATGAAAATTAAATTAAAATATTTTAAATAGCAGTCACTAGAGACGAAAAACTGATTGACGGAAAACTGGAAAGAAACAGGGCAAGAAAAGAAACTGTTCCATATTGCAGAGTTTGAAACAGATCTCAACCAGGTTGTGCTGGCTGTATCAACATGTTTTGATAATAGTAACAGCATATTAACTTCCTAACAACGTAATTAGTCCTTTAAGATCACTTTAGCATTTTGTCACCAACATGCCAAATGTAACCAGTTTACTTTTTTAAACTAAATTTATTGCAGACGCAACTGTGACTTAAAAAATGTTTAGTTTCGTACATTTCTCAAATTGTATTGCATTGTGTTCATATTTAGAGATGTTCACAAAATAAGCCTGTAGATATAATACCAAAGAAACTTGTGAAAGCTGTAAAAGTCTTAAAGTACAAAGCAGATAAAAGGAGCTCGGAGTCGCTCCTCACCCTCCTACTGTGCTTTTCACTGGACTGACCTTTTCTGATGGAATTTGATTTGGCCTAGAAGGCTTAAGATTTTTTAGGAGCAGGAATAGGCTTTATGGCTCAACAAACCTAACCCTTTTTGATTGACTCAACCCTGCCTTCTTACCATATCTTTCAATCCATTCTCTCTCTAGAAACACATCCAATTATCTTTTGACCCCATTTATACCATCCCGTTCAATGGCTTTTCTTATTGCTCACTTCTATCACCCTTAGTGTAGAAATAAAAGTTCCACCTGACTTTTCTAACTCCTAACGTCTTCATTTTTACCTGGTGTGCCTGTTTTTTAGACGCATCTTGAGGTGGATAAAGGTCCAGGGCAATTAACAGAAATTTCTGAGCTCAGGGCTGTATGGATTTAATGATTATTCTGCCTAAACTCTGTCGTGCACGAATGCAGTGTTTCTGGTTATTACAGATGAGCTTCCAGTTGAGCTAAAGGCGGAACAGACCATTGAAATAACTAATGACCCTCACATCGAGAATTACACCACATCACCCACTAAAACAATTGCAGTTAAAAGAAAAAACGTAGTTAAAAGAAAGCCAGGTAGAGAACTTCAAAATGTACATAAGAGACTGAGTATAGAGTCATAGAAATAACAGCTCATTGCCAGTACTAGCTCTTCAACTAGAGCTCTTTCTTGTATCCTTTTATCAGCTTCCTTAAAGTAAATACCCAAATGCCACAATTCAGGTGGCATTTGGGCAAAGCATTCGCAACAAAATAGATGAATTAATAGCGCAGATAGAAATTAACAGGTTTGATCTAATAGCCATAACGGAGACGTGGTTGCAAAGTGGCCAAGGTTGGGAACTAAATATTCCAGGATACTTAACTTTTAGAAGAGCTAGGCAAAATGGTAAAGGAGGAGGATAGCCCTGATAATAAAGGATGGGATAAAGACAGTAGAGAGAAAGGATCTTAGCTCCGAAAATCAAGAAGTAGAATCAGTTTGGGTGGAGCTAAGAAACAGCATGGGGCAGAAAACATTGGTGGGAGTTGTTTATAAGCCCCCAAACAGTAGTTGTAATGTAGGGCAGAGTATAAATCATGAAATTAGAGGTGCATGTAACAAGGGTAATACAGTGATCATGGGAGACTTTAATCTACATATAGACTGGGCAAACCAAATTTGCAGTAATAGCAGGCACCTCAAAGCACTGGAGAGGTACCACCAACGCTGCCTCCGCAAGATCCTGCAAATCCATCGGCAGGATAGGCGCACCAACGTCCGTGTTCTCGCTCAGGCCAACATCCCCAGCATCGAAGCTTTGACCACGCTCGATCAGCTCCGATGGACGGGTCACATTGTCCGCATGCCCGATACGTGACTCACAAAACAAGCACTCTACTCGGAGCTCTGGCACGGCAAGAGAGCCCCAGGTGGGCAGAGGAAACGCTTCAAGGACACCCTCAAAGCCTCCTTGAAAAAGTGTAACATCCCCACCGACACCTGGGAATCCCTGGCCCAAGACCGCACAAAGTGGAGGAGAAGCATCCGGTAAGGCGCCGAACACCTTGAGTCTCTTCGCCGGGAGCAAGCGGAAGCCAAGCGCAAGGAGCGCACGTCAACCCAAGCACCCCACCCACCCACCCCTTCAACCACCGTCTGCCCCACCTGTGACAGAGACTGTAGGTCCAGCATTGGACTCATCAGTCACCTGCGAACTCATTTTTAATGTGGAAGCAAGTCATCCTCGGTTCCGAGGGACTGCCTAAGAAGAATAGTGTGGAGGACGAATTCATGGAATGTATGCAAGATAGTTTTCTAGATCAGTATGTTGAAGAACCAACGAGGGAACAGGCTATTTTAGATCTAGTAATGTGCAATGAGAAAGGGTTAATTAATAAACTTGCAGTAAAGGGGCCTTTAGGGAAGAGTGACCATAATATGATAGAATTTTATATTGAGTTTGAAAGTGATTTAGTTAAATCCGAAACTCGGGTCTTAAATCTAAACAAAGCAAACTACATAGGTATGAGGGGCGAGTTGGCTATGGTAGATTGGGAAACTACATTAAAAGGTATGACGGTAGACAAGCGATGGCTAGCATTTCAAGAATTAATACATAATTTACAACAAATATACATTCCTTTAAGGTACAAAAACCCCACAGGAAAAGTGGTCCAACCGTGGCTAACAAGAGAAGTTAAAGATCGTAATAGATCAAAGGAAGAGGCTTATAATGTTGCCAAAAAGAGTAGTAAGCCTGAGGATTGGGAGGATTTTAGAATTCAGCAAAGGAGGACCAAGAAATTGATAAAGAAAGGGAAAATAGAATATGAGAGTAAACTAGCGAGAGACATAAAAAACAGACTGTAATAGCTTCTGTAGGTATGTAGGGCAACACGGTGGCATAGTGGTTAGCACTGGTGCCTCACAGCACCAGGGACCCGGGTTCGAATCTGGCGTCGGGTGACTGTCTGTGTGGAGTTTGCACATTCTCCCCGTGTCTGCGTGGGTTTCCTCCGGGTGCTCCGGTTTCCTCCCACAGTCCAAAAATGTGCGGGTTAGGTTGATTTGGCTATGATAAATTGACCCTTAGTGTTAGGGGGGGATTAAATATGTGGGGTTACAGGGTTAGGATGGGATATGTTAGGGGAATTAAATACGTGGGGTTACGGGGATAGGGTGGGATATGTGTCGGTGTAGGCTCGATGGGGATTCTGTGTGAGAAAGCAGGGACAGGGTACTGGATTTGGATGATCAGCCATGATCGTATTGAATGGTGGAACAGGCTCGACGGGCCGAATGGCCTACTCCTGCTCCTAGTTTCTATGTTTCTATGTTTCTAAAAAGGAAAAGATTAGCAAAAGTAAATGTGGGTCCCTTACAGGTTGAGCCAGGAGAAATTATAATGGGGAATAAGGAAATGGCAGAGAAATTAAACAAATAATTTGTGTCTGTCTTCACGGAAGAAGACGCAAAAAACTTCCCGGAAATAGTGGAGAACCAAAGCTCTAGCGAGAATGAGGAACTGAAAGAAATTAGTATTAGTAAAAAAAAAATAGTACTGGAGAAATTAATGGGACTGAAAGCTGATAAATCCCCTGGACCTGATGGCCTACATCCTAGGGTTTTGAAAGAGGTGGCTATAGAGATAGTGGATGCATTGGTTGTAATTTTCCAAAATTCCATAGATTCTGGAACGGTTCCCGCGGATTGGAAGGTAGCAAATGTAACCCTACTATTTAAAAAAGGAGGGAGAGAGAAAACTGGGAACTACAGACCAGTTATCCTGACATCAGTAGTCGGGAAAATGCTAGAATCTATTATTAAGGACGTGGTAACAGGGCACTTAGAGAATAATAATAGGATTGGGCAGAGTCAACACAGATTTATGAAAGGGAATTCGTGTTTGACGAATCTGTTAGAGTTTTTTGAGGTTTTAGCTAGCAGAATAGATAAGGGGGAAACCAGTGGATGTGGTGTATTTGAATTTTCAGAAGGCATTCGATAAGGTACCACACGAGGTTATTAAGAGGACAGTATAGTCAGGGGGATAGATACTGTTCTCTGCAGCCGCGAAAGAGAGTCCCGAAGGCTGTGTTGCCTGCCCGGTGCCAGGGTTAAGGATATCTCCTCGCGGCTGGAGAAGAACTTGGAGTGGAAGGGGGAGAATCCAGTTGTCGTGGTGCATGTAGGAACCAATGACATAGGTAGAACTACGAATGAGATTCTGCTGAGGGAGTTGGAGGAGCTAGGGTCTAAATTAATAAGGAAAACCACAAGGGTAATAATCTCTGGATTACTACCTAAGCCACGCGCAAATTGGCATAGGGTCAAGCAGATCAGATAGTTAAATGCGTGGCTCAAAGAGTGGTGTGGGAAAATGGGGTTTCAATTCATGGGGCACTGGCACCAGTACTGGGGAAAGAAGGAGCTGTTCCGTCGGGATGGGCTCCACTTAAACCTGGCGAATCGAATAACTAGGGCTGTAGATAGGGCTTTAAACTAAAAAGGAGGGGGGAGGGGTCAGGTGAGGGGAACTTTAGAAATCTAAAGAGAAAGGTCAAGGCAATAGAGTAGTGTAGCGATTTGGGTAAAACTAAGCAGAGTGTGACAGGGAACAGGCTATTTTAGAGCTTGTATTGTGTAATGAGACAGGGTTAATTAGCAATTTCATAGTAAAGGATCCTCTGGGGCAGAGTGATCATAATATGATAGAATTTCACATTAATTTTGAGAGTGACTTGCCTAAGTCCGAAACTAGAGTCTTAAACTTAAATAAAGCCAATTACATAGGTATGAGGGGCGAGTTGGCTAAGGTAGATTGGAAAAATAGATTAAAAGGTATGGCGGTAGATAAGCAGTGGCTAGCATTTAAAGAAATATTTCATAATTCTCAACAAAAATACATTCTATTGAGAAACAAAAACTCCACGGGAAAAGTGGTCCAACCGTGGCTAACTAAAGAAGTTAAGGATAGCATTAGATTGAAAGAAGAAGCTTATAATGTTGCAAAGAATAATAGTAAACCTGAGGATTGGGAGAGTTTCAGAAACCAGCAAAGGTTGACCAAAAAATTGATAAAAAGGGGAAAAAATAGAATATGAGAGAAAACTAGCAAGAACGATAGCATCAACAGGTTCCATCCCACCATCAAACTCACCATGGACTACTCCTCAGAATCGGTTTCATTCTTGGACACACGAATCTCCATCAAAGACGGACGCCTCAGCACTTCACTCTACCGCAAGCCCACGGACAACCTCACGATGCTCCACTTCTCCAGCTTCCACCCTAACCACGTTAAAGAAGCCATCCCCTATGGACAAGCCCTGCGAATACACAGGATCTGCTCAGACGAGGAGGAACGCGATGGACACCTACGGACACTGAAAGACGCCCTCGTAAGAACGGGATATGACGCTCGACTCGTCGATCGACAGTTCCGACGGGCCACAGCGAAAAACCGCATAGACCTCCACAGAAGACGAACACGGGACACAACCAACAGAGTACCCTACGTCGTCCAGTACTTCCCCGGAGCGGAAAAACTACGCCATGTTCTTCGCAGCCTTCAACATGTCATCGATGACGACGAACACCTTGCTAAGGCCATCCCCACGCCTCCACTACTCGCCTTCAAGCAGCCGCCTAACCTCAAAAGTACCATCGTTTGCAGCAGATTACCCATCTTTCAGGAGAACAGCAACCAAGACACCACACAACCCTGCCACGGCAACCTCTGCAAGACATGCCAAATCATGGACACAGATACCATCATTACACGTGAGGACACTACCCACCAGGTACACGGTACATACTCATGTGACTCGGCCAACGTTGTCTACCTGATACGTTGCAGTAAAGGATGCTCCAGAGCATGGTACATCGGCGAGACCATGCAGACACTGAGACAACGTATGAACGGACACCGCGCGACAATCGCCAGGCAGGAGGGTTGCCTCCCAGTCGGGGAACACTTCAGCAGCCAGGGGCATTCAGCCTCGGATCTGCGGGTAAGCGTTCTCCAAGGCGGCCTTCGAGATACACGACAGCGCAAAATCATAGAGCAGAAACTGATAGCCAAGTTCCGCACTCATGAGGATGGCCTCAATCGCGATATCGGGTTCATGTCACGATACAGAACGTGACTTGACATCATGGCCGGTCTTCCCAGGTGTTTTTTTTTAAAAGAAGACTAACACAAGAACACAAATTGACAGGATATGCAGCCAGCAGGTGGTTTGACACGTTGGACCCCCTGGGACACATCTCATTGTCTTGGCTGTGCTCTTTGTTGTAGGGAATAATGTGAATAGATTTTGTCTGGGTTTAAATTGTGAATTCTGGGAGATTCTCTCATTGCTAACTTACCTGACGAAGGAGCGAACTGCTTCGAAAGCTTGTAAAATTAAATAAATCTGTTGGACTATAACCTGGTGTTGTGCGACTTCTCATTTTTGTCCACCCCAGTCCAACGCCGGCATCTCCACATCAAGAAATATTAAAGCAGATTGTATGGGCTGGATTTTCATAGACCCGTGGAGGCGGGTTTGGAGGCGTGTGGCGGGTTAAAATTGCGAAAAGTGGCGGGCGGACCCGATTCCGCCTCCACGCAATTTTGATGAAATCGTGTGCGGTGGTCCCGTCTCTGTCCCGCCTCCAAGAGGCGGGAGAGGCCATTAAAGCCCTTAACAAGCCCTAAATTGGCTCTGTAATGCCATTTTGAAACTTTTTAGCTAGTTTAACCCTTTTCCCACGTGAAGCACGCCTGATCTGAAACACGCCAGTGAAACCTGGCGGGAGCACAAGTGGATAGCTGACTATCAGCTGCAGGTCCACTATTACAACGGAGATGCTGCCTGGCCTTTGCTGTGAGAGGATCTGGATGCAAAAAAATTCTCTCTCTCACTCTCACTCACAGAGCTGCTGCTCATTTTGCATCCAGGTCCTCTCAAAGGCCAGACAATCTCTGACCTGCAATGCAGCAACAATGATGACACCATCAGAGGCGACTTTCAGACTGAAACCACTAATTGGTTCATGGGTTCCCACATGCTGGAACTCAATTGCCCAATTAGGTGAAAATTGCATCAATCTCCCACATCCAACTGCAGTCGGGTGGATAACACGAAATGCAGATGACACGACCCCAACCCGCCCCAGTATCAAAATCCAGCCCAAAGAGTCTGCAAAGGGACATAGATAGACTAAGTGAGTGGGCAGTAAGGTGGCAGATAGAGTATAATGTAGGGAAATGTGAGGTTATTCACTTTGGTAGGAAGAATAGAATAACAGAATTTTTTAAATCGTGATAAACTTTCAAATGTTGGTGTTCAGAGAGATTTGGGTGTCCTCATGCAAGAAACTCAGAAAGCTTGCATTCAGGTACAGCAAGCAATAAGGAAGGCAAATGGCATGTTGGCCTTTATTGCAAGTGGGTTGGAGTATAAGAGTAAGGAAGTCTTGCTACAATTGTACAGGGCCTTGGTGAGACCACACCTGGAGTACTGTGCACAGTTTTGGGCTCCTTATCTAAGGAAGGATATACTTGACTTGGAGGCGGTGCAACGAAGGTTCACTAGATTGATTCCTGGGATGAGAGGGCTGTCCTATGATGAGAGATTGATTAGAATGGGCCTATACTCTCTGGAGTTTAGAAGAATGAGAGGTGATCTCATTGAAACATACAAGATTCTGAAGGGGATTGACAGGGTAAATGCTGAGAGGTTGTTTCCCCTGGCTGGAGTGTCTAGAACTAGGGAGCATAGTCTCAAGATAAGGGGCAGGCCATTTAAGACTGAAATGAGGAAGTCAGGTTGTGTATCTTTGGAATTCTCTGCCCCAGAGGGCTGTGAATGCTGAGTCTTTGAGTATATTCAAGGCTGAGATCGATAGATTTTTGGACTCTAGGGGAATCAAGGGAGATGGCGATCGGGCGGGAAAGTGGAGTTGAGGTCGATGATCAGCCATAATTTTATTGAATGGCAGAGCAGGCTCGAGGGGCCGTATGGCCTACTCCTGCTCTTATTTCTTATGTTCTTAAACAAAATTAGGGCTCATGGGATTAGGGGTAATATACTAGAATGGATTGAGGATTGGTTAACGGACTGAAAACAGAGAGTAGGAATAAACGGGTCATTTTCGGGTTGGCAGGCTGTAACTAGTGGGGTACCGCAAGGATCAGTGCTTGGGCCTCAGCAGGTTCATGGCACCATGGCTGGCTCTGCTGCACAGCAGGGCGGGAAAAAGAGTGGTAGGGCTATAGTGATAGGGGACTCAATTGTAAGGGGAATAGACAGAAGTTTCTGTGGCCGCAACCGAGATTCCAGGATGGTATGTTGCCTCCCTGGTGCAAGGGTCAAGGATGTCTCGGAGCGGCTGCAGAACATTCTGAAGAGGGAGGGTGAACAGCCAGCTGTCGTGGTGCATGTAGGTACCAACGATATAGGTAAAAAGCGGGAAGAGGTCCTACAAGCAGAATTTAGGGAGCTAGGAGCTAAATTAAAAAGTAGGACCTCTAAGGTAGTAATCTCTGGATTGCTACCAGGGCCACGTGCTAATCAGAATAGAGAGAACAGGATAGTGAGATTGAATACGTGGCTTGAGCAGTGGTGCAGGAGGGAGGGATTCAAATTCCTGAGGCATTGGAACCAGTTCTGGGGGAAGTGGGACCTGTACAAAAGGGACGGTCTGCACTTGGGCAGGACTGGAACCGATGTCCTCGGGGCAATATTTGCTAAAGCAGTTCGGGAGGATTTAAACTAATATGGCAGGGGAATGGGAACCTATGTAGCGAAACAGGGGGAAGTAATATGCAGTCAGAAACAAATGTTAGAAGGGTGAGAAACAATAGGGGAAGGCCGAGTAAACAAAGGCAAGAAACACAAAGGGCCATACTAAATCATAAGTCTAAAAGGACAAAGGATGTTAATAAAACAAGCCTAAAGGCTCTGTGTCTTAATGCAAGGAGTATCCGTAATAAGGTGGATGAATTGACTGTGCAAATAGATGTTAATGGATACGATGTGATTGGGATTACAGAGACGTGGCTCCAGAACAATCAAGGCTGGGAACTGAACATCCAGGGGTATTCAACATTCAGAAAGGATAGAATAAAAGGAAAAGGGGGTGGGGTAGCATTGCTGGTTAAAGAGGAGATTAATGCAATAGCTAGGAAGGACATCAGCTTGGAGGATGTGGAATCAATATGGGTTGAGCTGCAGAACACCAAAGGGCAGAAAACGTTAGTGGGAGTTGTGTACAGACCTCCAAACAGCAGTAGTGAGGTGGGGGAGGGTATGAAACAGGAAATCAGAGGTGCGTGCAAAAAAGGCACGGCAGTTATCATGGGTGACTTTAATATGCACATAGATTGGGCTACTCAAACTGGAAGCAATACGGTGGAGGAGGATTTCCTGGAGTGTTTAAGGGATGGTTTCCTAAACCAATATGTTGAGGAACCAACTCGAGGGGAGGCCATCCTGGACTGGGTGTTGTGTAATGAGGAGGGACTAATCAGCAATCTTGTGGTACGAGGCCCCCTGGGGAAGAGTGACCATAGTATGGTGGAGTTCTACATTAGGATGGAGAAGGAAACAGTTAAGTCAGAGACCATGGTCCAGAACTTAAATAAGGGCAACTTTGAGGGTATGAGGCGTGAATTGGCGAGGTTAAATTGGCAAGCGATATTTAAGGGGCTATCAGTGGAAGGGCAATGGCAGACATTTAGAGATCGCATGGATGAACTACAACAATTGTACATCCCGGTCTGGCATAAAAATAAAAAAGGGAAGGTGGCTCAACCATGGCTAACAAGGGAAATCAGGGATAGTATTAAAACCAAGGAAGTTGCATACAAATTGGCCAGAAGTAGCAGCAAACCCGGGGACTGGGAGAACTTCAAAACTCAGCAGAGGAGGACGAAGGGTTTGATTAGGGCAGGGAAAATAAAATATGAAAGGAAGCTTGCAGAGAACATTAAAATGGACTGCAAAAGCTTCTATAAATATGTAAAAAGAAAGAGGTTAGTAAAAACAAACGTAGGTCCCCTGCAGTCGGAAACAGGGGAAGTCGTAATGGGGAACAAGGAAATGGCAGATCAATTGAACAAGTACTTTGGTTCGGTGTTTACTGTGGAGGACACACACAACCTGCCGGAAATAAAAGGGGTCAGAGGATCTGGTAAGAGGGAGGAGCTAAGGGAAATCCTTATTAGTCGGGAAAAGGTATTGGGGAAATTGATGGGACTGAAGGCTGAAAAATCCCCGGGGCCTGATGGTCTGCATCCCAGAGTACTTAAGGAGGTGGCCTTGGAAATAGTGGATGCATTGACGATCATTTTCCAACATTCCTTAGACTCTGGATCAGTTCCGATGGAGTGGAGGGTGGCCAATGTAACCCCTCTTTTTAAAAAAGGAGGGAGGGAGAAAGCAGGGAATTATAGACCGGTCAGCCTGACATCGGTCGTGGGTAAAATGATGGAAGCAATTATTAAAGATGTCATAACAGACCATTTGGATAGTGGCGACATGATAGGTCCAAGTCAGCATGGATTTGTGAAAGGGAAATCATGCTTGACAAATCTTCTGGAATTTTTTGAGGATGTTTCCAATAGGGTGGACAGGGGGGAACCAGTAGATGTGGTGTATTTGGACTTTCAGAAGGCCTTCGACAAGGTCCCACACAAGAGATTGGTGAGCAAAGTTAAAGCACATGGGATTGGGGGTAATGTGTTGACGTGGATTGAGAACTGGTTGGCACACAGGAAACAAAGAGTAGGAGTAAATGGGTACTTTTCAGAATGGCAGGCAGTGACCAGCGGGGTACCGCAGGGTTCGGTGCTGGGACCCCAGCTGTTTACATTATATATTAATGATTTGGACGAAGGGATTAAATGTAATATCTCCAAATTTGCGGATGACACTAAATTGGGAGGCAGTGTGAACAATGAGGAGGATGCTAGGAGGCTACAGAGTGACTTGGACAGGTTGGGTGAATGGGCAAATGTATGGCAGATGAAGTACAATGTGGATAAATGTGAGGTTATCCACTTTGGTGGTAAAAATAGAGAGGCGGACTATTACCTGAATGGTGGCAGATTAGGGAAAGGGGACGTGCAACGAGACCTGGGCGTCATGGTACATCAGTCACTGAAGGTGGGAATGCAAGTGCAGCAGGCAGTCAAGAAAGCAAACGGAATGATGGCCTTCATAGCAAGGGGATTTGAGTACAGGAGTAGGGAGGTGATGCTACAGTTGTACAGGGCCTTGGTGAGGCCACACCTGGAGTATTGTGCGCAGTTTTGGTCTCCTAACTTAAGGAAGGACATTCTTGCTATTGAGGGAGTGCAGCGAAGGTTCACTAGATTGATTCCTGGGATGGCCGGACTGACATATCAAGAAAGATTGGGTCAACTGAACTTGTATCCTCTGGAGTTCAGAAGAATGAGGGGGGATCTTATAGAGACATTTAAAATCCTGACTGGTTTAGACAAATTAGATGCGGGCAGAATGTTCCCAATGGTAGGGAAAACTAGAACCAGGGGTCACAGTCTAAGGATTAAGGGGAAGCCATTTAGGACTGAGCTGAGGAGGAACTTCTTCACCCAGAGAGTGGTGAATCTATGGAATTCTCTTCCACAGAAGGTTGTTGAGGCCAGTTCGCTAAATATATTCAAAAGGGAGTTAGATATAACACTCACAACTAAGGGGATCAAGGGGTATGGCGAAAAAGCAGGAATGGGGTACTGAGGTAGCATGTTCAGCCATGAACGCATTGAATGGCGGTGCAGGCTCGAAGGACCGAATGGTCTACTCCTGTACCTATTTTCTATGTTTCTATGTTTCTATGTATTCACAATCTACATCAATGATTTGGATGAGGGGACCAAATGTAATATATCCAAGTTTGCTGATGATGCAAAGATGGATGGGAATGTAAGTTGTGAGGAGGATGCAAGGAGGCTTCAAGGGGATATAGACAGGCTAAGTGAGTGGGCAAGAACATGGCAAATGGAATATAATGTGACAAAATGTGAAGTTATTCGCTTTGGTAGGAAAAATAGAAAAGCAGAGTATTTTTTAAATGGTGAGAGATTGGGAAATGATGGTGTTCAGAGGGACCTGGGTGTCCTTGTACACGAATCACTGAAAGTTAACATGCAGGTACAGCAAGCAATTAGGAAAGCAAATGGTTTTTGGCCTTTATTACAAGAGGATTTGAGTATGAGAGTAAAGACGTCTTACTGCAATTATATAGGGCCCTGGTGAGACCACACCTGGAGTATTGTGTACAGTTTTGGTCTCCTTACCTAAGGAAGGATATACTTGCCATAGAGGGAGTGCAACAGAGGTTCACCCGGCTTGTTCCTGGGATGGGGGGATTGTCCTATGAGGAGAGATTGAGTAGACTAGGCCTATATTCTCTGGAGTTTAGAAGAATGAGAGGTGATCTCATTGAAACATACAAAATTCTTACAGGGCTTGACAGGGGGGATGCAGGGAGGATGTTTCCCCTGGCTGGAGAGTCTCGAACCAGGGGTCAAAGTCTCAGAATAAGGGGTCGGCCATTTAGGACTGAGATGAGGAAAAATTTCTTCACTCAGAGAGTGGTGAATCTTTGGAATTCTCTACCCCAGAGGGCTGTGTATATTCAAGCCAGAGATCGATAGATTTTTGAATATTAAGGGAATCAAGGGATATGGGGATAGTGCAGGAAAGTGGAGTTGAGGCAGAAAATCAGCCATGATCTTATTGAATGGCGGAGCAGGCTCAATGGGCTGGATGGCCGACTCCTGCTCCTATTTCTTATGTTCTTATGTTATGTTCTTATTCGCTGGCACATTACATACCTCCCTGAGTTGCTTCCAATCTGTTTGTTTTATAGGACTCTGGCCTGCCTCTCAAGTGTCTCTGGAACTCAAGGCAGCACTTCAGATACTCACTCCACTGTCCCACAGCTCCAGTGCACTTCCTCCAATACTCTCCCCCGTGTCTCTCCGGTACTCTCCCCCGTGTCTCTCCGATACTCTCCCCTGTGTCTCCCCGGTACTCTCCCCCGTGTCTCTCCAATACTCTCCCCCCGTGTCTCCCCGGTACTCTCCCCCGTGTCTCTCCAATACTCTCTCCCCGGTACTCTCCCCGTGTCTCTCCGATACTCTCCCCCGTGTCTCTCCGGTACTCTCCCCCGTGTCTCACCGATACTCTCCCCCGTGTCTCTCCGGTACTCTCCCCCGTGTCTCTCCGGTACTCTCCCCCGTGTCTCTCCGGTACTCTCCCCCGTGTCTCCCCGGTACTCTCCCCCGTGTCTCTCCAATACTCTCTCCCCGGTACTCTCCCCGTGTCTCTCGGATACTCTCCCCCGTGTCTCTCCGGTACTCTCCCCCGTGTCTCTCCGGTACTCTCCCCCGTGTCTCTCCGTTACTCTCCCCCGTGTCTCTCCGGTACTCTCCCTCGTGTCTCTCCGGTACTCTCCCCCCGTGTCTCTCCGATACTCTCCCCCCGTGTCTCTCCGATACTCTCCCCCCGTGTCTCTCCGATACTCTCCCCCCGTGTCTCTCCGGTACTCTCCCCCCGTCTCTCTCCGATACTCTCCCCCCGTGTCTCTCCGATACTCTCCCCCGTATCTCTCCGATACTCTCCCCCGTGTCTCTCCGGTACTCTCCCCCCGTGTCTCTCCGATACTCTCCCCCCGTGTCTCTCCGATACTCTGCCCCGTGTCTCTCCGATACTCTCCCCCGTGTCTCTCCGATACTCTCCCCCATGTCTCTCCGATACTGTCTCCCCGTGTCTCTCCGATACTCTCCCCCCGTGTCTCTCCGATACTCTCCCCCGTGTCTCTCCGATACTCTCCCCCGTGTCTCTCCGATACTGTCCCCCCGTGTCTCTCCGGTACTCTGCCCCGTGTCTCTCCGATACTCTCCCCCGTGTCTCTCCGATACTCTGCCCCGTGTCTCTCCTGTACTCTCCCCCCGTGTCTCTCCGATACTCTCCCCCGTGTCTCTCCGATACACCATCCCCCGTGTCTCTCCGATACTCTCCC
This sequence comes from Squalus acanthias, assembly GCA_030390025.1. Taxonomy (NCBI): domain Eukaryota; kingdom Metazoa; phylum Chordata; class Chondrichthyes; order Squaliformes; family Squalidae; genus Squalus; species Squalus acanthias. The sequence continues at coordinate 55,206,216 of CM059435.1, forward strand.
CCTTGTCTGTCCGATACTCTCCCCCATGTCTCTCCGATACTCTCCCCGTGTCTCTCCGATACTCTCCCCCGTGTCTCTCCGATACTCTCCCCGTGTCTCTCCGATACTCTCCCCCGTGTCACTCCGATACTCTCCCCCGTGTCTGTCCGATACTCTCCCCGTGTCTCTCCGATACTCTCCCCCGTGTCTCTCCGATAATCTCCCCCGTGTCTCTCCGATACTCTCCCCCGTGTCTGTCCGATACTCTCCCCCGTGTCTCTCCGGTACTCTCCCCCGTGTCTCTCCGATAATCTCCCCCGTGTCTCTCCGATACTCTCCCCCTTGTCTGTCCGATACTCTCCCCCCGTGTCTCTCCGGTACTCTCCCCCCGTGTCTCTCCGATACTCTCCCCCGTGTCTCTCCGGTACTCTCCCCCCGTGTCTCTCCGGTACTCTCCCCCGTGTCTCTCCGATACTCTCCCCGTGTCTCTCCGATACTCTCCCCCCGTGTCTCTCCGGTACTCTCCCCCATGTCCCCCCGGTACTCTCCCCCGTGTCCCCGCGGTACTCTCCCCCGTGTCTCTCCGATACTCTTCCCCGTGTCTCTCCGATACTCTCCCCCCGTGTCTCTCCGATACTCTCCCCCCGTGTCTCTCCGATACTCTCCCCCCGTGTCTCTCCGATACTCTCCCCGTGTCTCTCCGATACTGTCCCCCCGTGTCTCTCCGATACTCTCCCCCGTGTCTCTCCGATACTCTCCCCCGTGTCTCTCCGATACTCTCCCCCGTGTCTCTCCGGTACTCTCCCCCTTGTCTGTCCGATACTCTCCCCCGTGTCTCTCCGATACTCTTCCCCGTGTCTCTCCGATACTCTCCCCCCGTGTCTCTCCGATACTCTCCCCCCGTGTCTCTCCGATACTCTCCCCGTGTCTCTCCGATACTGTCCCCCCGTGTCTCTCCGATACTCTCCCCCGTGTCTCTCCGATACTCTCCCCCGTGTCTCTCCGGTACTCTCCCCCTTGACTGTCCGATACTCTCCCCCGTGTCTCTCCGATACTCTCCCCCTTGTCTGTCCGATACTCTCCCCCCGTGTCTCTCCGGTACTCTCCCCCCGTGTCTCTCCGATACTCTCCCCCGTGTCTCTCCGGTACTCTCCCCCCGTGTCTCTCCGGTACTCTCCCCCCGTGTCTCTCCGGTACTCTCCCCCGTGTCTCTCCGGTACTCTCCCCCGTGTCTCTCCGGTACTCTCCCCGTGTCTCTCCGATACTCTCCCCCCGTGTCTCTCCGGTACTCTCCCCCGTGTCTCTCCGATACTCTCCCCGTGTCTCTCCGATACTCTCCCCCCGTGTCTCTCCGGTACTCTCCCCCATGTCCCCCCGGTACTCTCCCCCGTGTCCCCGCGGTACTCTCCCCCGTGTCTCTCCGATACTCTTCCCCGTGTCTCTCCGATACTCTCCCCCCGTGTCTCTCCGATACTCTCCCCCCGTGTCTCTCCGATACTCTCCCCCCGTGTCTCTCCGATACTCTCCCCGTGTCTCTCCGATACTGTCCCCCCGTGTCTCTCCGATACTCTCCCCCGTGTCTCTCCGATACTCTCCCCCGTGTCTCTCCGATACTCTCCCCCGTGTCTCTCCGGTACTCTCCCCCTTGTCTGTCCGATACTCTCCCCCGTGTCTCTCCGATACTCTTCCCCGTGTCTCTCCGATACTCTCCCCCCGTGTCTCTCCGATACTCTCCCCCCGTGTCTCTCCGATACTCTCCCCGTGTCTCTCCGATACTGTCCCCCCGTGTCTCTCCGATACTCTCCCCCGTGTCTCTCCGATACTCTCCCCCGTGTCTCTCCGATAATCTCCCCCGTGTCTCTCCGATACTCTCCCCCGTGTCTGTCCGATACTCTCCCCCGTGTCTCTCCGGTACTCTCCCCCGTGTCTCTCCGATAATCTCCCCCGTGTCTCTCCGATACTCTCCCCCTTGTCTGTCCGATACTCTCCCCCCGTGTCTCTCCGGTACTCTCCCCCCGTGTCTCTCCGATACTCTCCCCCGTGTCTCTCCGGTACTCTCCCCCCGTGTCTCTCCGGTACTCTCCCCCGTGTCTCTCCGATACTCTCCCCGTGTCTCTCCGATACTCTCCCCCCGTGTCTCTCCGGTACTCTCCCCCATGTCCCCCCCGGTACTCTCCCCCGTGTCCCCGCGGTACTCTCCCCCGTGTCTCTCCGATACTCTTCCCCGTGTCTCTCCGATACTCTCCCCCCGTGTCTCTCCGATACTCTCCCCCCGTGTCTCTCCGATACTCTCCCCCCGTGTCTCTCCGATACTCTCCCCGTGTCTCTCCGATACTGTCCCCCCGTGTCTCTCCGATACTCTCCCCCGTGTCTCTCCGATACTCTCCCCCGTGTCTCTCCGATACTCTCCCCCGTGTCTCTCCGATACTCTCCCCCTTGTCTGTCCGATACTCTCCCCCGTGTCTCTCCGATACTCTTCCCCGTGTCTCTCCGATACTCTCCCCCGTGTCTCTCCGATACTCTCCCCCCGTGTCTCTCCGATACTCTCCCCGTGTCTCTCCGATACTGTCCCCCCGTGTCTCTCCGATACTCTCCCCCGTGTCTCTCCGATACTCTCCCCCGTGTCTCTCCGGTACTCTCCCCCTTGACTGTCCGATACTCTCCCCCGTGTCTCTCCGATACTCTCCCCCTTGTCTGTCCGATACTCTCCCCCCGTGTCTCTCCGGTACTCTCCCCCCGTGTCTCTCCGATACTCTCCCCCGTGTCTCTCCGGTACTCTCCCCCCGTGTCTCTCCGGTACTCTCCCCCCGTGTCTCTCCGGTACTCTCCCCCGTGTCTCTCCGGCACTCTCCCCGTGTCTCTCCGATACTCTCCCCCCGTGTCTCTCCGGTACTCTCCCCCGTGTCCCCGCGGTACTCTCCCCCGTGTCCCTCCGATACTCTTCCCCGTGTCTCTCCGATACTCTCCCCCGTGTATCTCCGATACTCTCCACCGTGTCTCTCCGATACTCTGCCCCGTGTCTCTCCGATACTCTCCCCCCGTGTCTCTCCGATACTCTCCCCGTGTCTCTCCGATACTGTCCCCCCGTGTCTCTCCGATACTCTCCCCCGTGTCTCTCCGATACTCTCCCCCGTGTCTCCCCGGTACTCTCCCCCTTGTCTGTCCGATACTCTCCCCCCGTGTCTCTCCGATACTCTCCCCCCGTGTCTCTCCGGTACTCTTACCCGTGTCTCTCCGATACTCTCCCCCCGTGTCTCTCCGGTACTCTCCCCCGTGTCTCGGATACTCTCCCCCGTGTCTCTCCGATACTCTTCCCCGTGTCTCTCCGGTACTGTCCCCCGTGTCTCTCCGATACTCTCCCCCGTGTCTCTCCGATACTCTCCCCCCGTGTCTGTCCGATACTCTCCCCCCGTGTCTCTCCGATACTCTCCCCCCGTGTCTCTCCGATACTCTCCCCCCGTGTCTCTCCGATACTCTCCCCCGTGTCTCTCCGATACTCTCCCCCCGTGTCTCTCCGATACTCTCCCCCCGTGTCTCTCCGATACTCTCCCCCCGTGTCTCTCCGATACTCTCCCCCCGTGTCTCTCCGATACTCTCCCCCGTGTCTCTCCGATACTCTCCCCCGTGTCTCTCCGATACTCTCCCCCCGTGTCTCTCCGATACTCTCCCCCGTGTCTCTCCGATACTCTCCCCCGTGTCTCCCCGGTACTCTCCCCCGTGTCTCTCCGATACTCTCCCCCGTGTCTCTCCGATACTCTCCCCCCCGTGTCTCTCCGATACTCTCCCCCGTGTCTCTCCGATACTCTCCCCCGTGTCTCTCCGATACTCTCCCCGTGTCTCTCCGATACTCGCCCCCCGTGTCTCTCCGATACTCTCCCCCGTGTCTCTCCGATACTCTCCCCCCGTGTCTCTCCGATACTCTCCCCCGTGTCTCTCCGATACTCTCCCCCGTGTCTCTCCGATACTCTCCCCAGTGTCTCTCCGATACTCTCCCCCGTGTCTCCCCGGTACTCTCCCCCGTGTCTCCCCGGTACTCTCCCCCGTGTCTCTCCGGTACTCTTCCCCGTGTCTCTCCGATACTCTCCCCCGTGTCTCCCCGGTACTGTCCCCCGTGTCTCTCCGATACTCTCCCCCGTGTCTCTCCGATACTCTCCCCGTGTCTCTCCGATACTCTCCCCCCGTGTCTCTCCGATACTCTCCCCCGTGTCTCTCCGATACTCTCCCCCGTGTCTCTCCGATACTCTCCCCCGTGTCTCTCCGATACTCTCCCCCGTGTCTCTCCGATACTCTCCCCCCGTGTCTCTCCGATACTCTCCCCCGTGTCTCCCCGGTACTCTCCCCCGTGTCTCTCCGATACTCTCCCCCGTGTCTCTCCGATACTCTCCCCTGTGTTTCTCATGTACCCTCGGCTCCAATATACTGCCTCCGGTACACACTCTTTAATTCTGGGCACTTCTTCAAACAATTTCTGTGCCCAGGATCTCAACTGTAGGCACCGCCTCACATACTGTACCGAGTCACTCAGCTTTTGGCAGTGCTTCAGACAGCAGGAGCCAACCTAAAATAAAAATGAGATTGATCACAGAAAATTTGCCCCTGCGTTAGCTGGGGCAAGCGGAAGCCCCACCCCATCACACAAGGGAACACTCCGGCCTTACTTCTCTCAGTCACTCTATTGCTCTCTCCGTCTCTCGCCCTACCTGCCTCTAGTTCTCTTACTCTTCCTGCGGCTCTTTCTCCTTTTTTCTGTCTCTTCCTTGTTGCTTCTTCCTTTTGCGGACTTTGACTCTTCCTCTCACTCTTGCTGTACCATTTTTTATTTCATTCTCAAAATGCTGGCGTCACTGACCCATCCCTCGTTGCCCTGAGAAAGTTTTTTTAAGGACAATCCGGCAGCTTCCTGGTCACTTTTACTGATACCAGCTTTTTAATTTAGAGACTTTTAAAAACGGAATTAAAATTCTCTACCTGCCATGGGGGATTTGAACTTGGGTTCTCTGGATTATTAGAGCAATAATTGAACAACTGAGCTAATGTACCCTTTCGCTGACTTTCCTCTTTTTCTGGTTCTTTCTCTCTTTATCATTCTTTTTACTTTCTTTGTCTCCAAATTTTTTTCTGATTCCCCTCTTTTGCCTGCTTTTCCTCTTTTTTTCTGCTCTGATTATTTCTCCCACTTTCTCTGGCTCTACCTCTTTATTTTTCTTTGTTTGCCTCCCTTTTTTCTGACATTGTTTGGCTGTTCCTCATTTTCTCTTGATTCTGCCTCACTGTCTCTGACTTTTTTTCCTCATTTTTCCTCTCTTTCTCTGACTTCCTCGCCCCCTCTCTGAATTTTCCTCTCTTCCCCTCTGACTTTATCTCTCCCTATCTCTCTGACTCTTTCACTAGTCTTCCTCCTTCTCTGGTACTTTCTGAATTCCTCTCCTTCTCTGATTCCCTTTTCCCCTCTGAATTTTTCTTTTCCTCTGACTTTTTTTCTCCCCCTCTCTTTGATACATCATCTTTCTCTGACTCCCGCTCCCCCTCTCTCATTCACTCATTCCCCATGTCTCTCTGTCTTGATCGATCTCTTTTACAATCCTGAACTCACACGTGTCCTTTCTGCCTCTACAGCTGACATGAAATTGGAGCCACAGGAGTTTGCAACGAGCATTTCCAACCACACGATCGACATCATACCAGTTGACAGCAGCAAGGAGCTAGCCGCAGTGAATGGTCAACCCAGGAAAGAGATTACGCCTGAGATGATCCTGAAAAGAATGGTCTTGTGAGGAGCCATCTCCTCTCCTCCGACACATTTTTACAAGCAGTTAAGAAGGCGATTCTAAGAAAAAAAATCGTCAAGCGTAGAAAAAACAGTTTCAGAAAAATTATTGCAGTTTTTATTATACCTAAGACTGAAAAGGGATGAATGATTCTCAATTTAGTAGATTCGGTGCATCAAAATAAGGGGCAAGATTGTTTAAAAGTGAAAAGCACCTGTAAAAAGAAAATTAAGTAAGAATTTGTAAAACTATTGCAGAGCGACACTTCTGAAAGCTAGAATTGTGCTACTTTATATTTCTGAGCTACTGTTTTCATTCATACATAGTGCAGGAAAGTGGAGTTGAGGTAGAAGCCATGATTTTATTGAATGGCCGAGCAGGCTCTAGGGGCCAAATGGCCTACTCCTGCTCCTATTTCTTATGTTCATAGCTGTTAATTGGATAATGTAAATAACTTATGTGTTCTAATTCCCTCACTTGTTGCCCTTTAACCAAACAACTTCTGAGCATGTTCCTAGCGCCTCGTGGCAGACTTGGGCCATTCCTGACCGATTGTTCGGCAGGAGTTGTGTTTGCTTCGGGCTTCAGGACGCAAGCAATGTTCCCTTTGTCAGTAGTTCATTAACGAAAGAGAAGCCAGTGTCTACACCATTCCTGTTAAACGTTGTTGTGCGTTTTATAAACTGGTGCCTATTGTGAGAAGTTTCGAGACAATTTGCAAAGAATTCGCACAGTTGCCCAGTTTGGTAAACAGATTTCATTGGAACAGGTGTAGGAATTGGAATCTCATTGGTCTTGCAGTTGATCAGTATCCGGTGCCAGTAAAAGACATGTACCCTGTTGGGTCAGCTGGTTAAGGTACTGAGTAGCTGAGCTGGACACTCCCCAGTCTTTGCTGAGTTAGTTGGCAGTAGGGGCACCACAGTTGGTCCCAGCGTTCCTGTTAGGGAATGGGAAATTGGTCAGGTTCCTGTTGCTGAGTGTTATCCAACGACTCTTGCTAGAAGTTCATGTGCGTGGATGGCAACTGAGGAATAGATCGGCTGAGCTGTGATGTGATGCTATCTACGGACAAGCAGTCTGCCGACACTTAGGGGTTGAATTTCCATGTACGTTCTCCCGAACGTTACTTTGTCGGAGATCCCTGGAGTAACGGCGAAAAAACTGTCAAAATGATGGCAGGTGATCGGGAGAATCCCTGGAGAAATTCAAACCCCTTACTGTCCAGCCACAGACATGCAGAATGGACACTTGGGCGAGTTACCAGTGGACAGCAAATACCGTGGACTGTGCCAAAGTAAGGAGCCAAGGCTTTCAGCAGTGAAAGGAGAAGAACCGATTGAAGAAAGGAATAAAAGCATTTTTTGGAACCATCTGAATTGTGCCAGTTTAGCTGCCTGGACCAGTACTTGTTTTGCAGTATAATTTCCTGGAGCTGATAATCTACTTTCAGTTGGACCATGATGGTACAAGATGTTTGAAATACATGTTCTAGATGGGCTGAGTGACATCTAGTTCTGAGTAAAGTATTAATGATATCTATTGCTGGCTTAGGATGCAGTGGAGCAGTGTAACATGTGGCAGAACCAAGTTGCCTACAGTTTGTACCTCTTATCTAAATTTAAAAGCTCCAGTTCCTTAACCATTCACCATTCATGTCAAGTTTAGCTCTCAACTCCCTTCCTTCCCATGTGTTTCACCAGTCTACCTGTTGAGCCTTTGGCCTTGTCCTTTAATTCAGTGGTTATCTTCAATTCTCCAGTGCCATAGAGGCCACTAATTCATCGTGGAAGGTTGTTTCAGTTTGGTTCATGTTTAACAGTATCACCTATTTTAATATTACTCTTGGGGAGATTTTTAACTCTGCAGACGATTTGTGTCTGGTTCTTCTGCCCCTATTCTTTCATTTGGCCTCACAGCATAAATCTAGAAGACAATTGTAAATGGAAGAGCATCACTCAACTGATAGAAGTCTATCCTCACAGCTCCAAAATTTAGATCTAAAAGAGACTGGTAGATGGTGAGATGCTCCTAAGAGAGCCTTTTACTGTTAGTGTTGTGGGAAATATCGCCCAATTAACAGGGCTCATTTTGTCACCATAATCATACCAAATATTTAGTGATCAATCATTGCTCCTTTCAATAATTGAAGCTGACACTTCAGTGCAGCGGTGAGGGAGTGTCACAGTGTCAGAGGTGTTGTCCTTCATTTGAGACGTTAAACCAAGGGCCCTCCCTGTCTGCTTGTTTATGTGGACATTAAAGACCTCATGGCACTCATCAAAGAAGAGCAGAGAGATCTTCCGGTGTCATGACACGTTTTTTTAATTCAATTAAAACCAGGAAACTTCCCCCCCCCCTCCCCTCCTCCCCCAACCAACAGATTAACTGGTCATGCAACTCATTTGTTGCTTGTGGGATCTTTCTGGGTGCAAAATGGCTGCTACATAACAACAGCAGCGGCACAAAGTAATTATTTCTATCTGAAGCACTTAGTGATGTTTCTGAGAGACATGAAGTAGTGCTGTATAAGTGTAAGATCTTTACTGAATTGTGCTATGCAGTTTTTTTAAAAAAATGCATCAGCCAAATACATTGTAGGACTTGCTCTGTAAAATGATGATTGGACACAAACTTTTCCACGTTATCTAAGTTTATTTGCACATTCTGCAGTTACCCGATCACAGAATTAACTTATAGGGGTATAAATTTGTCTGGGGCGGTAGTGCAAAATGAGCAATGGTGAATCGGAAGCTTGTTTTGCACGACCCAATTGTCCCCTCCATCGAATTCAATGGTAAAGAAACTCGGGCGGAATGTGAAACAGGCAACCCATTCGTTATCACTCATATTGCACCACCGCCCAAGACAAATTTATAGCCCGTAGTTTTCGAAAAGAAATGTGTAATAGGAAATGCAAACTGTTTCTAATCTTTGCCTTTCTTGTTTCTTTTTTGTAATTGTTATCCCTGGAATAATGTTGGAAGTTGCTCGCTGTTTAAAATGAATGAAAAATGTTGAAGTTGATGGCAGTTTGTGCATTCCCTTTGTTGAGTTTTTTTGGTTGCATAGTAAAACTTTCAATATTGTCGAATGATTTTTGTTCTTGTAATAAATGAATTTACTGCTTTCAGCATTTCTATTCATGTGGTGTAAGTACACAAATACTGTGCTCACTAAATATACATATATAATACCTTTTCCTGACATACTCTGGGCCCAATTTTAACTCAAATTCCCCTCTCTGGCCTGAGTTAAAATTGCAGCCAAGTCTCAATTACGTCATCGGGCCACAACATGCATACGTAAAGAAGGACCCTGTTGGCTCCAGGCGCGTGTCCTTGCTGCCTGCTCAGGAGAGCAGGTTAAAATTGCAGATGTTGTGATAATGGCGGCTTTTGGACATGTAAGAGCCAGGGCGATTTTAACTGCCCACCCGCCAGGTTTTTGCTGAGCGAGTAGGGTTAAAATCGCCCCACTCTTTCAGTTGTGTGATGAGTAATATGGAGTGTTTGAATCATTTGTATTATTGAAAATTAAGTCTGGTCACAAACATTTTAACTATGTGAGTGTGTGGCAGTAATATCACACAGTCTGCTGGTACATTGCAGTAATATCACAGTCTGCTGGTACATTGCAGTAATATCACACAGTCTGCTGGTACATTGCAGTAATATCACAGTCTGCTGGTACATTGCAGTAATATCACACAGTCTGCTGGTATGTGGGATTAATACCACACAGTCTGCTGGTGTGTGGCAGTAATATCACACAGACTGCTGGTGTGTGGCAGTAATATCACACAGTCTGCTGGTGTGTGGCAGTAATATCACAAAGTCTGCTGGTACATGGCAGTAATATCGCAGTCTGCTGGTGTGTGGCAGTAATATCGCAGTCTGCTGGTACATGGCAGTAGTATCACAGTCTGCTGGTGTGTGGCAGTAATATCACACAGTCTGCTGGTGTGTGGCAGTAATATCACACAGTCTGCTGGTGTGTGGCAGTAATATCACAGTCTGCTGGTACATTGCAGTAATATCACACAGTCTGCTGGTGTGTGGCAGTAATATCACAGTCTGCTGGTGTGTGGCAGTAATATCACAGTCTGCTGGTGTGTGGCAGTAATATCACAAAGTCTGCTGGTACATGGTAGTAATATCACAGTCTGCTGGTGTGTGGCAGTAATATCACAGTCTGCTGGTACATGGCAGTAATATCACAGTCTGCTGGTGTGTGGCAGTAATATCACAGTCTGCTGGTGTGTGGCAGTAATATCACACAGTCTGCTGGTGTGGCAGTAATAGCACACAGTCTGCTGGTGTGTGGCAGTAATATCACACAGTCTGCTGGTACGTTGCAGTAATATCACACAGTCTGCTAGTATGTGGGATTAATACCACACAGTCTGCTGGTGTGTGGCAGTAATATCACACAATCTGCTGGTGTGTGGCAGTAATATCACAGTCTGCTGGTGCGTGGCAGTAATATCACACAGTCTGCTGGTGTGTGGCAGTAATACCACACAGTCTGCTGGTGTGTAGCAGTAGAATTACATAGGATATACGGCACAGAAACAGGCCATTTGGCCCAACCAGTCCATGCCGGCGTTTATGCTCCACACGAGCCTCCTCCCATCTTTCCTCATCTAAATCTATCAGCATAACCCTCTATTCCCTTTTCCCTCCTATGCTTGTCTAGCCTCCCCTTAAATGCATCTATACTATTCGCTTCAACCACTCCCTGTGGTAGCGAGTTCCACATTCTCACTACTCTTTGGGTAAAGAAGTTTCTTCTGAATTCCCTATTGGATTTCTTGGTGACTATCTTATATTGATGGCCTCTAGTTATGCTCTTCCCCACAAGTGGAAACATTCTCTATCCACTCTATCAAATTTTTCATAATTTTAAAGACCTCTATTAGGTCACCTGTCAGCCTTTTTTCAAGAGAAAAGAGATCCAGCCTGTTCATCCTTTCCTGATATGTATAGCCTTGCATTTCTGGTATAATGCTTGTAAATCTTCTCTGCACCCTCTCCAGTGCCTCTATATTCTTTTTATAATATGGCGACCAGAACTGTATGCAGTACTTTGTGTGGTCTAACCAAGGTTCAATACAGGTTTAGCATAACTTCCCTACTTTTCAATTCTATCCCTCTAGAAATAAACCCTAGTGCTTGGTTTGCTTTTTTTATGGCCTTGCTAACCTGTGTTGCAACTTTTAGTGATTTGTGTATTTGTACTCCTAGATCCCTTTGTTCCTCCACCCCACCTAGACTCGCACCCTCCAAGTGATAAGTGACCGCCCTATTCTTCCTATCAAAATGTAATACCTCACATTTATCTGTGTTGAACTTCATTTGCCAATTATATGCCCATTCTGCAAGTTTATTAATGTCCTCCTGTAACTTGTTGCAGTCCTCCTCACTATTGACTATCCCCCCCCCCCCCCCCCAATTTGGTGTCATCTGCAAATTTAGAAATTGTATTTTTGATTCCCAAGTCTAAATCGTTAATGTAAATTGTGAACAGCAGTGGTCCCAGCACTGATCCTTGTGGAACACCACTATCCACCTTCTGCCACTGTGAGTAGCTACCCTTTACTCCTAACACTACACAGTCTGCTAGTGTGTGGCAGTAATACCACAGATTCTGCTGGTGTGTAGCAGTAATACCACACAGTCTGCTGGTGTGCGGCAGTAATATCACACAGTCTGCTGGTGTGTAGCAGTAATATCACACAGTCTGCTGGTGTGTAGCAGTAATATCACACAGTCTGCTGGTGTGTAGCAGTAATACCACACAGTCTGCTGGTACATTGCAGTAATATCACAGTCTGCTGGTGTATGGCAGTAATATCACACAGTCTACTGGTGTATGGCAGTAATACCACACAGTCTACTGGTGTATGGCAGTAAACCACACAGTCTGCTGGTTTGTGACAGTAATGCCATAATTATAGCCTGCTGGTAAGTGGCAGTAATACCATACAGTCTACTGGTGTGCTGCAGTAATACTATAGGGCTGGATTTTCATTGACCCGTGGAGGCGGGTTTGGAGGCGTGTGGGGGGTTAAAGTTGCAGATTCGGGGGTCCCGAACCCATCCCGCCTCCATGCCAGTTTCGCTGGAGGCGGGTACCCGACCTGTGCTGGGACCCGCCTCCCCGAGGCGGGAAGGGGATTAGTGACAATTAACTGCCTGTTAACAGGTAGTTAACAGGCAGTTTTTTGCCTAATCCCTATTTTAAAAGCTGAAATGTGGGCTTCCCGACAGGTCCCAACCACGCCAAGTTAGCGAGGCGGACCGTGGGTCTGCAGGGGTTGGAGGGGTCGATATGTCCGGTGGGCAGGTGAGTGATGGGTGCATGTGTGCAGAGCTAAGTGTGTAAGGTAAGTGTAAAGTGTGGGAAAAAGTTTTACTTACCTTAACTTCCTCCTGCAGGTGTCAGCCCTTCAGGTCTCGGGAGTCAGAAATCTCACCGGCACAGAAAGCACAATGGCCGTGGTGCTGTCAAAACTGCAGCCTTCTGCTTTCTGTGCTGGAATGATTTCTAACTCAGCCTGAGAGGAAGGACTCAAGTTAGAAGACAGATTGTCAGTGTTTGACAGCTTCACAGAGCTGTCAAACGCTGATATTTCATCTGTCAAAAGCTCTTGACAGATGAAATGTCAATCTGTGATGTTGCCGGGTGGCCCTTAATTGGCCTGCTGAGCTCACTGGGCGGGCTCAACAAGGTCAATCAAGGGAAAATACAGTGGGTTGGCCACAAGTCGATGGAGGCGGGACTACAACCCAAAAAGTGGGAGTCCCGCCTCCATCACGTCCCCAGTATCAAAATCTAGCCCATATAGTCTGTAGTGGTATGGCAGTAGCACCGTAGTTTTTGCATTCTTAATGCCATCAAAACAAATTGTGAAGGGAGCTGTGCAATTTCAATGAGTATAAAAGCAATCTTGGATGAGAAAATGCCATTTGGTCCATTAAAGCTCATCCCTCTAGTAAATTAACTTACCCACAATATCCCTCGTCATATTAGACATGGTCAGGATGCAGGGAAGTTCTTGCTGTGTTGTAGTTACTGTAAATGTAGGCCCACATTGCACTGGAAGCTTATTTATATATTCCCCAAACACTGATTTACATTGTGTCTTCTTTATCTGCACCTTTTACCCATGCCTGGTCAGTTAATTCAGAATCTGATTGAAGAATGCTGTGGATTAACCCTTGTCTTTCGATCACCTCCAGCTCACATCTGTGCAAGCTTGTGATGTCACTGAAAGTCAGCATTTTTAAACTGTTTCCTTCCTAGTTGTTGAAGTATAGAATTAATCGAGTGAATCCTGAGCAGGATGAAACCACTGGCTTCCTTGTGTTTTATATCTGTATTAAAACAATCTACAGAATTTAAATATATATGTATATTAGAGTAAAAATATCTTTAGTTATCAACCAAATTCATTACAAAGGATTTGTTGTATAGCATGCGTTGGGTACAACAATATTATCCTGCAAACAATGCACTGGATGAAGGAAAAGCAATGGAGTAGCGGTGCTGATGAAATAAGTGATGTTTGAAGCCAGATTAATCCACAGACCAGACACAGATTGGGTGACCGCTTTGCAGAGCACCTCCGTTCAGTCCATAAGCGTGACCCCGAGCGTCCAGTCGCCTGTCACTTTAATTCTCTGCTCCACTCCCACTCTGACCTCTCTTCCTTGGCCTTTTTACACTGTTCCAACGAAGCTCAATGTAAGCTCGAGGAACAGCACCTCATCTTTCGATTAGGCACTTTACAGACTTCTGGACTCAACATCGAGTTCAACAATTTCAGACCATAACCTCTGCCCCTATTTTTTCAGATGGCAGCTGTTGATGATTCTGCTATTCACATTTACACCTCTTCTAGACCCATCTTTTGTTTCTTTACTTGTCCCATTACCATCTCCTTTTGCTTTGTACTAACATACCTTTTGTCATTTAATCACTCCTGCCTTCCATCCTATCACAGACCTTTTCTTTTTGTTCTTTTCCCTGCCCCGCACTTGCTTAAAATCTGTTACATCTCTAACTTTTTCCAGTTCTGAAACGTTAACTCTGTTTTTCTCGCCACAGATGCTGCCTGACCTGCTGAGTATTTCAAGTATTTTCTGTTTTTAGTTTAAATTGTTCCCCCACTCGCAATTGCGTCGCTTCATTGTCATAATGTAACGAAGCTCCCATAGAGCCTATTCCAGGCAGGAGCTTCCTTTGCCCAGCCTGCTGGAAGATGCATCATGTTCATAAGAGGCAGCGACCTGGCAGTAAAGGTCTCCGCCACTTTTTCAATGCTGTTACATCACAGGAACTGGTACATGCAGAACATTAACGATACAGAAAGCGCCCCCCAACCCTGACTCCCAATCTATAACCTTGATTTTAACTGGGAGCAGGATCGGGGGTGAGGGGGCTGAAGTGGACGGCGAACCAGCCAGACCGCGGTGCGTGATGCCCAGGAGTTAGAATCTGTCGGGCTTCATTTGCATGCCCTGAAAGCAATGTTCCCCCTGAGGTGCGCAGGCGCGTGGCCGTACATCAATCAGGAGGTCCTGCGCAAGCCGCTCACAAGCTGCTTCCATTGGAAGATACTGCGCAGCAAATTAAAAGGGACCGCACACAAGAAAAAATTAGAGGGAACATTGCCTGACACAGATTCCCCCACCCCGAAGCTGGCGGGAATGATGTCACCGCCGGCGGGTGGGAGTCAAATATCGCAGGGGGAGGCAGGACAGGGAGCCACTAGGGACCCATGGAAATGATCTCCGGCATAGTGAGTAAAGAATCGAGGGGTAAATCAGAAAGTCCGTGACCAGGGAGGGAGGGAAGCCCAACGTAGCCTTGTAGAGCCAGGAGAAGCACTCCTGTTCCTCCTGGCCCACAAGAAACCTTTAAAAATTGCCCCGCTTACACTGTAAAAGCTTCTACAAGTATGTAAAAAGAAAAAGATTAGTGAAGACAAATGTAGGTCCCTTACAGTCAGAAACAGGAGAATTTATAATCGGGAACAAGGAAATGGCAGAGCAATTAAACAAATACTTTGGTTCTGTCTTCACAGTAGATGACACAAATAACTTCCCAGAAATGCTAGGGAACCAAGGGTCTAGTGATAAGGAGGAATTAAAGGAAATTAGTATTAGTAAAAAAATAGTGCTGGAGAAATTAATGGGACTGAAAGCTGATAAATCCCCAGGGCCTGATAATCTGCATCCCAGAGTACTAAAAGAGGTGGCCATGGAAATAGTGGATGCATTGGTTGTCATCTTCCAAGATTCTATAGATTATGGAACAGTTCCTGCAGATTGGAGGGTGGCAAATGTAACCCCACTATTTAAAAAAGGAGGGAGAGAGAAAACAGGGAACTACAGACCGGTTAGCCTAACATCAGTAGTAGGGAAAATGCTAGAGTCTACTATAAAGGATGTTATAACAGGACACTTAGAAAATATCAACGGGATTAGACAAAGTCAACATGGATTTATGAAAGGGAAATCGTGTTTGACAAACCTACTGGAGTTTTTTGAGGATGTAACTGGTAGAATAGATAAGGGAGAACTAGTGGATGTGGTGTATTTGGATTTTCAGAAGGCCTTTGATAAAGTCCCAAATAAGAGGTTAGTGTGCAAAATTAAAGCACATGGGATTGGGGTAATATACTGGCATGGATTGAAAATTGGTTAACAGACAGGAAACAGAGAGTAGGAATAAATGGGTCTTTTTCGGGGTGACAGGCGGTGACTAGTGGGGTACCGCAGGGATCGGTGCTTGAGCCCCAGCTATTCACAATATATATCAATGATTTGGATGAGGGAACCAATTGTAATATTTCCAAGTTTGCTGACGACACAAAACTAGGTGGGATTGTGAGTTGTGAGGAGGATGCAAAGAGGCTTCAAGGCGATTTAGACAAGTTGAGTGAGTGGGCAAATACATGGCAGATGCAGTATAACGTGGATAAATGTGAAGTTATCCACTTTGGTAGGAAAAACAGAAAGGCAGAGTATTATTTAAATGGTGATAGATTGGGAAATGTTGATGTACAAAGGGACCTGAGTGTCCTTGTACACCAGTCACTGAAAGCAAACATACAGGTGCAGCAAGCAGTTAGGAAGGCAAATGGTATGTTGGCCTTCATTGCAAGAGGATTTGAGTACAGGAGCAAGGATGTCTTACTACAGTTATACAGGGCCTTGGTGAGACCACACCTGGAGTATTGTGTGCTGTTTTGGTCTCCTTGCCTAAGAAAGGATATACTTGCCATAGAGGGAGTGCAGTGAAGGTTCACCAGACTGATTCCTGGGATGGCAGGACTGTCGTATGAGGAGAGATTGGGTCGACTAGGCCTGTATTCACTAGAGTTTAGAAGAATGAGAGAGGATCTCATTGAAACGTATAAAATTCTGACAGAGCTAGACAGACTGGATGCAGGGAGGCTGTTTCCCCTGGCTGGGGGGGTCTAGAACGAGGGGTCACAGTCTCAGGATACGGGATTGGACATTTAGGACTGAGATGAGGAGAAATTTCTTCACTCAGAGGGTGGTGAACCTATGGAATTCTCTACCACAGAAAACTGTGGAGGCCAAGTCACTGAATATATTTATGAAGGAGATAGATAGATTTCTAGACGCAAAAGGCGTCAAGGGGTATGGGGAGAGAGCGGGAATATGGTATTGAGATGGAGGATCAGCCATGATCATATTGAATGGCGGAGCAGGCTCGAAGGGCCGAATGGTCTACTCCTGCTCCTATTTTTCAATGTTCTATGCATCCTGGCTGCCACTGGTTTCCGCTGGTGGGTTTGAGACCATGAGGGCCTGAGCCAAGTTCGCCGTTAAAATGACATCTATTGAAATTTGCCCTTGAACTAAGGTCCCGCTCCTCTGGGGAGGGTGGCCTTTCCGTGCCTGAAGTCAAAATGGTGGGGAGGGGGTGGGAACGCGGCATGCAACCCCCCTCCCGCTATCTGAACCCCCACCGCTCGCCCCACTCCAGCCAGGTGGGGAGTGGTTAAAATTTCCCCTCATATCTTTGCTGAGTTGGGATCATTCTTAGTTTGGTCACTGGGTGGCGCAGTCACACTTTGGAGAAGACCAGCGCTCAAACAAAGCCCCAGAAAGGGCTGGTAATACTCATCAGGTCAGGCAACATCTGCAGATAGAAACATACAAGTTAACGTTTGGGCCTTGGACGCTTCATCAGCCCTCGGGATGATTTCCTTCCGCCGATCTGTCAACAGCCTCATTAGTAATTTGAAGCTGCCTGTATTTATTTTACATTTCACCATCGCACACAACAGCTTCAGCGTGATAGAGTTCAGGAACAGAAAGGGCAAGATATTTATTTAGATGAGGTTTTAAAACAACTCGTCAAATTCTAGAATAATACTGGGTTGTAAAGGTTTTGTAGAATACTTTTGACTTTTGCATCCAGTAAGGTACTTTTGAAGTTTAGTAATGTAGGAAGCTAGATAAGTATGAGAGAGAAAGGAATAGATGGTTATGGTGATAGGGTGAGATGAAGTAGAGTGGGAGGAGGCTCGTGTGGAGCATAAACACCGGCACAGACCAGTTGGCCTGTTTCTGTGCTCTAAAGTTCTATGTAATATATTCCAAAATCTTCTATACGTAGGTTGTGTTAAAGAAAACGGTAATTAAGTATTAATGTTGCACAATAACCCATAGGGCCTGGCCCAGGTTTAATATTATTTTAATTTAGGCTAGAGGCTTGTGACATATATATCCATTCCATTTTCAATTTTGAAGTCTTTCAGATAGATTTTATATGAGAAGTGTGAGGATACATCAGTACAGCACTAATACATTCACCGACAACCCAGTAATGCATTGAGGAAGTATCTGCATACTCTCCAGTAATTTAGTAATGGTGATGCATCGATTTAGTCCCTAGTAATCTACTGGGAAGGGATGTGGGTGGACTTGGAATGGTTGTCTATCCAACCAGTAGATGGAGAGGGATGTCGGTCTCTGATAGAAATAAGATTTTATGCAATTAAACAGTGGCATTTTCTTTAATGTATTGTTTTACACCTCTTTTCCCATCTCCCCTCTTCCCCTAAGGACACTGACTTATCTTGGGTGATGGTTCCACATGTGCCAGCAGCTCTCTGCAACCTTGTCTATTCTTTATGTGTGAGCCTAGACGCTGAGAGTTGACGGGATGGGTGGCTTCATGGCCAAGCCAAGTCCTGTCCTCATCCTAAGGTCACAACTCACATGCCTTTCCCAGCAGGGGTTGCTGAAAAATGACCAGGAGCCGGGAGGCCTGACTGATTTTTCTTTTCTCCCTCCCTAGCCCCACACGTATTGAGGCCAATTGTAGCCACCCAGTTGGGACCAGCTAACAGCACAGGTCAGGGATCATCGAACCTGGGAGATACCGGGTATGTCTATCTCACTTCACCCAAGGGTGGTGTATTTAACCAGTGGGCTAAGGGGAGAGCCATGGGGCAGGTTAACAAGAGCTTTTCAATAAATACAGGAGATTCGCTTGTGCTGAGGAGTATGGGTAAGAACCGCCACCATTCTGAGGTGAATACCACAGTCAGCATTAGAACAGGCAAGTATAAGAAAAGGTGGAATGGAAACCACCCTCTGGCCCATTGACCTTGTTCCTTCCTACAGACTGAATGCAAAAAAATTAAATATTTAACGTCACAAACCTGTTGCTTTATTTTTTAGATTAGCCGGCGATGCAGTGACAATCTGTCGCTTACGACCACTGGAGGCTGTCTCGCTCTGCTGGGTTTAGCCAGTTATGTTGGAAGGTTAGAAGTCAGTTGTGTGTAAAGTAGGAGAGCTGGGTGAGTGCTAGCCGAGGAGCCACTGCAGTCCTGGGCTGGTGGGACTAGTTATGGGAGAACCTTAGAGGGCCGGAGAGAGCACGGTGGAATAAAGTCCTGTTGTTCGCATCCTGGATCTTGACTCTACTCTCAGAACAAAAAATACAATGCGTTCCCATAACAACACGCTTACATATAGATTATTTTTTCTGAAAGCAATAAGCACCATAACTAGGGTTGCCAACCCTCCAGGATTGCCCTGGAGTCTGCAGGAATTAAAGATTAATCTCCAGGACACCACTGCAAGCAAACCCTGGGCGAGGAAAATCATAGCAGGCATTAAAAACTCTGTATTTTTCATTTTCATTTTTTAGTTATAACAATATTGTAGAAGGATATAAAAAAGGCTGTTGGACTGGACGAGGCGGTTGAAGGTGGGAGGTCAGGTGATGAAACCTCCAGCAATATGTTCAAACAGGGCTGGCAACCCTTAACCATACCTGCGGCAGAGGTTCCAAACTTCTGTAATCTCACCCAGAGGTTCCCGACGTCTGTAATCTCACCCAGAGAGATTTGGGAGGCGATGAGGTGTTGGCTGATGCCCAATGCACCAAAGTATATCAGGCTCTGGCTGCCTGTATTAACAGGTGTAGAGAGGCTGCACCCTATATCCCCCAATACAGCCCCAAAGCGTTGCTGCTACTCAGAGCCTGTGCACAAGTCTCAATAAGGAGCCAAGAAATTATGCAAAAGAAAAGAAAGACTTGCATTTATATATGACCTTTCACATCCCAAAGCGCTTTACAGCCAATGAAGTACTTTTGGAGTGTAGTCACTGTTGTAATGTAGGAAACGCAGCAGCCAATTTGCGCACAGCAAGCTCTCACAAACAGCAATGAGATAATGACCAGATAATCTGTTTCAGCGATGCTGGTTGAGGGATAAATAGTGGCCAGGTACACTGGGGAGAGCGCCCCTGCTCTTCTTTGAAATAGTACCATGGGATCTTTTACGTCCACCTGAGAGGGCAGACGGGGCCTCGGCTTAATGTCTCATCCAAAAGATGGCACCTCTGACAGTGCAGCACTCCCTCAGTACTGCATTGAAGTGTCAGCCTGGGTTGTGTGCTCAAGTCTCTGGAGTGGGACTCAAACCTACAACCTTCTGACTCAGAGGCGAGAGTGCAACCCACTGAGCCACGGTCAAGTAGGAGGCCTCCCCATAATAAGATTGGAGTGGTGAGTAGTCTAGATGCACGGCGCTCATTCCCAGCAAGCACTGGATTGCCCTGGAGTCTCCAGGAATTAAAGATTAATCTCCTGGACACAGCTGTGAGCAAACCCCGGGAGAAAAGTTATAGGGACATTAAAAACAAAATCGGAGATGGGGGAGGTAGGGGAGAGGAGAAAGGGCTGTTTGACTGACTGTCAAGAATCATCCAATCAGGTGAGTCTGTTTTCTTTCCAATTGGCATGGGAAGGCGGTGCCTCATGAGGATGGATGTGTTGCACGACCAATGGTGGGGGTGGGGCGTTTGGGAGGTTGACGGTCAGGTGATGAAACCTCCCAGAATACATCCAACCAGAGTTGGCAACCCTAGTACTGAAGGAAAGGCCGGCCTCAAAAATGTTTAATTTTGAAGCAGGTTGACCCTGTTCCATTTGGCTCAGTGGGTAGCACACTCGCCTCTGAGTCAGGAGGCCATGGGTTCAGGTCCCACTCCATGGACTTGAACACAAAATATAGGCTGACACTCCAGTGCAGTGCTGAGGGGGTGCTGTCTTTCGGATGAGATTTTAAACCAAGACTCTGTCTGCCTTCTCAGCTGGATGTAAAAGATTCTATGGAACTATTTGAAGAAGAGCAGGAAAATTCTCCCAGTTTCTGGCCCAATATACATCCCTCAACCAACATCACTAAAGCTGATCATTGGGTCATTTATCTCATTGCTGTTTGTCGCAAATTGACTCCTGTGTTTCCTACAGTGACTACACTTCAAAAGTACTTCAGTGGCTGTAGAGGGCTTTGGGATGTCCTGAGGTCGTGAAAGGCGCTATAGAAATGCAAGTTCTTTCTTTATTTTGGACTTCAATGGTCAAATAACTGCAATGAGAGTTAAGTTTCCTCTGCCAACCCCCAAAAAATAGCTGGCACTTCAGAAGTGGTCAGCAGACTCTCGCTGGGTACTGGTTTCTTGACATTCCAATCTGTGGCGCACCCAGTATGTCATGCCCTGCGCACCAGCAGTGCCTGAAAAACAATTGAGTGACCTTCACATTATGGTGCGAAGTCTGCTCATTTGGGTATATCCAGCAACTGATGTTAAGTGGCCTTGGGTCCTCAGGGTCTGGACCACACTATCGACCCCTAAGTATCTTTCACAAGGTTGAGTTGGAGAAGCTCTTGATACATCCGCAATTACCCAGATGTGAAGTTATGATTTGAATCAAGTCACCATGGGCAGTTGTGAAGCAGAGACCCCAGTGGAAAGATTTGCTCTAGAATTTTAATAGAGCTCTTTCACTACTTCTGTGGATGCTGGGATAACTCTAACTCCATTACCATGTATTCTATCACAAGAAGGAGAGGGGGTAGTAATGAATCCCAAACTATGGATGAACACTGAGCAGTAAGTGGTTAAAACGGTCTGCAGAGGTACAGGTGGTACAGGTGTGTTGAGGGGCACAGGTACAGGTGGTACAGGTGTGTTGAGGGCACAGGTACAGGAGGTACAGGTGTGTTGAGGGACACAGGTACAGGAGGTACAGGTGTGTTGAGGGCACAGGTACAGGTGGTACAGGTGTGTTGAGGGCACAGGTACAGGAGGTACAGGTGTGTTGAGGGGCACAGGTACAGGTGGTACAGGTGTGTTGAGGGCACAGGTACAGTTGGTACAGGTGTGTTGAGGGGCACAGGTACAGGTGGTACAGGTGTGCTGAGGGCACAGGTACAGGAGGTACAGGTGTGCTGAGGGCACAGGTACAGGAGGTACAGGTGTGTTGAGGGGCACAGGTACAGGTGGTACAGGTGTGCTGAGGGCACAGGTTCAGGTGGTACAGGTGTGTTGAGGGGCACAGGTACAGGAGGTGCAGGTGTATTGAGGGGTACAGGTGTACAGGTGTGTTCAGGGGCACAGGTACAGGTGTACAGGTGTGCTGAGGCACCCAGGTACAGGTGTGTTGAGGGGTAGATGTATGCTATGGGGCACAGGTACAGGCATGTTGAGGGGCACAGGTGTACAGGTGTGTTGAGGGGCACAGGTACAGGTGTGTTGAGGGGCAGAGGTACAGGTGTGTTGAGGGGTACAGGTACAGGTGTGTTGAGAGGTACATGTGTGTTGAGGGGCACAGGTACAGGAGGTACAGGTGTGTTGAGGGGTACATGTGTGTTGAGGGGCACAGGTACAGGAGGTACAGGTGTGTTGAGGGGCACAGGTACAGGTGGTACAGGTGTACTGAGGGCACAGGTTCAGGTAGTACAGGTGTGTTGAGGGGTACAGGTACAGGTGTGTTGAGGGGCACAGGTACAGGAGTTACAGGTGTATTGAGGGGCACAGGTGTACAGGTGTGTTAAGGGGCACAGGCACAGGTGTGTTGAGGGGCAGAGGTACAGGTGTGTTGAGGGGTGTTGAGAGGTACATGTGTGCTGAGGGGCACAGGTACAGGTGTGTTGAGGGGCACAGGTACAGGAGGTACAGGTGTGTTGAGGGGTACATGTGTGTTGAGGGGCACAGGTACAGGAGGTACATGTGTGCTGAGGGGCACAGGTACAGGTGTGTTGAGGGGCACAGGTACAGGAGGTACAGGTGTGTTGAGGGGTACATGTGTGTTGAGGGGCACAGGTACAGGAGGTACAGGTGTGTTGAGGGGTACATGTGTGTTGAGTAGCACAGGTACAGGAGGTACAGGTGTGTTGAGGGGTACATGTGTGCTGAGGGGCACAGGTACAGGAGGTACAGGTGTGTTGAGGGGTACAGGTGTGCAGGTGTGTTGAGGGGTACAGGTGTGCATGTGTGTTGAGGGGCACAGGTGTGCAGGTGTGTTGAGGGGTACAGGTGTACAGGTGTGTTGAGGGGTACAGGTGTACAGGTATGTTGAGGGGCACAGGTACAGGTGTGTTGAGGGGCACAGGTACAGGTGTGTTGCGGGGCACAGGTACAGGTGCGTTGAGGGGCATAGGTACAGGTGCGTTGAGGGGCATAGGTACAGGTGTATTGAGGGGTACAGGTGTACAGGTGTGTTGAGGGGCACAGGTATGGTGCGTTGAGGGGTACAGGTGTACAGGTGTGTTGAGGGGCACAGGTACAGGTGTGTTGAGGTGTACAGGTGTGTTGAGGGGTACAGGTGTGTCGAGGTGTACCGGTGTGTTGAGGGGTACAGGTGTACAGGTGTGTTGAGGGGTACAGGTGTACAGGTGTGTTGAGGGGTACAGGTGCACAGGTGTGTTGAGGGGTACAGGTACAGGTGTGTTGAGGTGTACAGGTGTGTTGAGGGGTACAGGTGTGTTGAGGTGTACAGGTGTATTGAGGGGTACAGGTACAGGTGTGTTGAGGTGTACAGGTGTATTGAGGGGTACAGGTACAGGTGTGTTGAGGTGTACAATTGTGTTGAGGGGTACAGGTGTGTTGAGGTGTACAGGTGTGTTGAGGGGCACAGGTGTACAGGTTTGTTGAGGGGCACAGGTGTACAGGTGTGTTGAGGGGTACAGGTGTGTTGAGGGGTACAGGTGTGTTGAGGTGTACAGGTGTATTGAGGGGTACAGGTGTACAGGTGTGTTGAGGGGTACAGGTGTACAGGTGTGTTGAGGGGTACAGGTGTGTTGAGGTGTACAGGTCTGTTGAGGGGTACAGGTGTGTTGAGGGGCACAGGTGTACAGGTGTGTTGAGGGGCACAGGTGTACAGGTTTATTGAGGGGTACAGGTGTGTTGAGGGGCACAGGTGTGTTGAGGGGCACAGGTGTACAGGTTTGCTGAGGGGCACAGGTGTACAGGTGTGTTGAGGGGTACAGGTACAGGTGTGTTGAGGGGCAGAGGTACAGGTGTGTTGAGGGGTACAGGTACAGGAGGTACAGGTGTGTTGAGGGGCACAGGTACAGGTGGTACAGGTGTACTGAGGGCACAGGTTCAGGTGGTACAGGTGTGTTGAGGGGTACAGGTACAGGTGTGTTGAGGGGCACAGGTGTATAGATGTGTTGAGGGGCACAGGTACAGGTGTATTGAGGGGCACAGGTGTACAGGTGTGTTGAGGGGTACAGGTACAGGTGTATTGAGGGGCACAGGTGTACAGGTGTGTTAAGGGGTACATGTACAGGTGTATTGAGGGGCACAGGTGTACAGGTGTGTTAAGGGGCACAGGTACAGGTGTGTTGAGGGGCACAGGTACAGGAGGTACAGGTGTGTTGAGGGGCACAGGTACAGGTGGTACAGGTGTACTGAGGGCACAGGTTCAGGTGGTACAGGTGTGTTGAGGGGTACAGGTACAGGTGTGTTGAGGGGCATAGGTTCAGGTGGTACAGGTGTGTTGAGGGGCACAGGTACAGGTGTGTTGAGGGGCAGAGGTACAGGTGTGTTGAGGGGTACAGGTACAGGTGTGTTGAGAGGTACATGTGTGCTGAGGGACACAGGTACAGGTGTGTTGAGGGGCACAGGTACAGGAGGTACAGGTGTG
This sequence comes from Squalus acanthias, assembly GCA_030390025.1. NCBI lineage: Eukaryota > Metazoa > Chordata > Chondrichthyes > Squaliformes > Squalidae > Squalus > Squalus acanthias. The sequence goes on from CM059435.1 coordinate 55,230,461, forward strand.
TTGAGGGGTAAATGTGTGCTGAGGGGCACAGGTACAGGAGGTACAGGTGTGTTGAGGGGTACATGTGTGCTGAGGGGCACAGGTACAGGAGGTACAGGCGTGTTGAGGGGCACAGGTTACAGGTGTGTTGAGGGGCACAGGTACAGGTGTGTTGAGGGGCACAGGTACAGGTGTATTAAGGGGTACAGGTGTACAGGTGTGTTGAGGGGCACAGGTACAGGTGTGTTGAGGTGTACAGGTGTGTTGAGGGGTACAGGTGTGTCGAGGTGTACAGGTGTGTTGAGGGGTACAGGTACAGGTGTGTTGAGGTGTACAGGTGTGTTGAGGTGTACTGGTGTGTTGAGGGGCACAGGTGTACAGGTGTGTTGAGGGGCACAGGTGTACAGGTGTGTTGAGGGGTACAGGTTTGTTGAGGGGCACAGGTGTACAGGTTTGTTGAGGGGCACAGGTGTACAGGTGTGTTGAGGGGTGCAGGTGTGTTGAGGGGTACAGGTGTGTTGAGGGGCACAGGTGTACAGGTGTGGTGAGGGGCACAGGTACAGGTGTGTTGAGGGGCACAGGTACAGGTGTGTTGAGGGACACAGGTACAGGTGCGTTGAGGGGTACAGGTGTATAGATGTGTTGAGGGGCACAGGTACAGGTGTGTTGAGGGGCACAGGTGTACAGGTGTTTTGAGGGGCACAGGTACAGGTGTGTTGAGGGGTACAGGTGTGTTGAGGGGTACAGGTATATAGGTGTGTTGAGAGGCACAGGTACAGGTGTGTTGAGGGGCACAGGTGTACAGGTTTGTTGAGGGGCACAGGTACAGGTGTCCAGGTGTGTTGAGGGGCACAGGTACAGGTGTGTTGAGGGGTACAGGTGTGTGGAGGGGCACAGGTACAGGTGGTACAGGTGTGCTGAGGGGTACAGGTACAGGTTTGTTGAGGGGCTCAGGTACAGGAGGTACAGGTGTGTTATGGGGTACCGGTGTGCAGGTGTGTTAAGGGGCACAGGTACAGGTGTGCTGAGGGGCACAGGTACAGGTGATACAGGTGTGTTGAGGGGCACAGGTACAGGTGTACAGGTGTGCTGAGGGGCACAAGTACAGGTGTGTTGAGGGGAACAGGTACAGGTGTACGGGTGTGTTGAGGGGCACAGGTACAGGTGTGTTGAGGGGCACAGATACAGGTGTACAGGTGTGTTGAGGTGCACAGGTGTACAGGTGTGTTGAGGGGAACAGGTACAGGAGGAACAGGTGTGTTGAGGGGCACAGATACAGGTAATACAGGTGTGTTGAGGGGCACAGGTGTACAGGTGTTACACGTGTGTTGAGGGGCACAGTTACAGGTGATACAGGTGTGTTGAGGGGCACAGGTACAGGTGATACAGGTGTGTTGAGGGGCACAGGTACAGGTGATACAGGTGTGTTGAGGGGCACAGGTACAGGTGATACAGGTGTGTTGAGGGGCACAGGTTCAGGTGATACAGGTGTGTTGAGGGGCACAGGTTCAGTGGGACAGGCCACTATTGGGCCCGGCCATATTTTAAGAACAACTGATGCTGGAACCTGTGAAGGGCTTTCAGGCCAATGTAAAAGGATGTTGTTCATGAACAAAATATTCCAATGATATGGTGCACAGTGAAATATAACTGCGGAATAAAGCTGTTTGCTCATTGTTACTGTGTGCAGCAAAGCGATAAGACCTTGGATAGGATCCTAGTGTGCGTCGCTGTCGACATATTTATCATCTTGTTGCAGAAACCCATGCCACCACCTAAATATGCTTAAAGGGGTAGGATACTGTCGGGGATGCACTTGGTGATATTAATTGTGTTCCTTTTCTCTGTGCCACATACAGACTGTAGTCAAGGGGGAGTGCAGCTAGGTGCCCATCACCCACCCTGTGCTGTTCTGAAGATAAGAGAAAGGAATATTTTCTTCAGTTGAAGTGGCGGGTTGGCATCAGGTAGGCAGATCCTTGTCGGGCATGTGGTCACGGGGTGTCATTGGGTTCAGATTGCAATATGTTGCAGTGCAGTCCTCCCTGAATGTTCAATATTCCAGTCAAAGAAAGGACCAATCTTTTGACTCTTGAGGGGGAATTTTTCAACAGCTGACTGCCCAACGAGCAAGGTGTCTGCTAAAGGGACATTGCCTTCAGGAGGAGGTCTTTGGCATCAACCTTTTTTCTGTTATCCACAAGGAAAGGACTCGCATTCATTACACCCGATCACGTGGCAGAATGAGATACAAATAACATGCTGCAGATGCTGGATATCTGAAATAAAAACAGAGAATGTCGGAAAGACTCGTCAGGTCAGGCAGCATCTGTGGAGAGAGGAAGGTAGGGTTAATGCCTCAGGTCTTGTGACCCTTTAAAATGAGGTGTTTCAATGTCTTTGTGAACACTTATCGATGGAGAGATGTTCCTTTTGGTGCAGACAATGTGGGGGCTAAAGCAGAGAGAGGATTTGACATTGAACGTGCTTCCCTCCGCAGTAATCTGCTTCAATTTTGTCCACTGCAAGACATGTAAAATCATCGTAAAAATCCAGCCTGTTTTCAGCCCAATCATACAACATTTACCTATCTTCTTAGAGTTCCGCATGCTGTCTGAAACCCAAACCGTTATCTTTGAGAGTGTCCTCAACTGTGACCTCTGACCTGCCTTGCTCGTGGGGGGCTGTCAACCCCTATCATGACACTTGGACAATGTCGCGTTGTTCAGATGCATTCAGCTGTTCCCCGGGAGGAGGGAAGTGATTTACCAGGTCGCCGTGGCTCCTTGCACACCAGCCTCCTGCTGTTAAGCTTGCGTCTGCCAGGCAGCTTGACAAGGAGTCCCACACAAGCAGCAACCTTTCCATCGCCGCTCCTTCAGTGGGTCATGGCCGGCCGGACTGTCCCCCCATCCCCCGCTGTGCTCGCGCCACTGTTCAGTTGGGCTGCGCCCAGCACGTACGCGCCACACTTGTCAGGGTCAGAGTCCAATCATTACCAGCAGTGAGACTTTATGAGAAAAGCAAGGAGACGAACGGCAAGTTTCACATTTAATTTTTTTTTAAAGCATTAAGTGAAATGAATAGAGCTGCAGTGAGGCACATAGAATTACATAGAATTTACAGCACAGAAACAGGCCATTCGGTCCAACTAGTCTGTGCCGGTGTTTATGCTCCACACAAGCCTCACCAGGTCTTCATCTAATCCCATCAACATGTCCTTCTGTTCCTCTCTCCCTCGTGTGTTTATCCAGCTTCCCCTTAAATGCATCTGTGCTATTCACCACAACCACTCCCTGTGGTACCAAGTTCCACATTCTCCCCACTCTCTGGGTAAAGAATTTTCTTCTGAATTCCCTATTAGATTTATTAGTGACTATCTTAAATTTATGGACCCTAGCTTTGGCCTCCCCCACAAGTGGAAACATCTTCTCTATGTCTCAAAGCCCTTCATAATTTAAAAATCTCTATCAGGTCACCCCTCAGCTTTCTCTTTTCTAGAGAAAAGAGCCCCAGCCTGTTCAATCTTTCCTGATAGTTATAACCTTTCAGTTCTAGAATCACTCTAGTAAATCTTTTTTGCACCCTCTCCAATGCCTCTATATCCTTCTTATAACATGGAGACCAGAACTGTGCACAGTACTCCAAGTGTGGTCTAACCAAGGTTCTATACAAGTTTAACACAATTTCTCTGCTTTTTAATTCTATCCCTCTAGAATGTGGCATTGTTGGTAAAATCAACTGACTTTTGGGATTGGGAGTTTACTGAATGGTTTAACTCATTCAATACTAATGACAATCGCCTGGAATTTCTGGGGGGTGTTCCCCAGCACTGGATTTTTTTTAAAAGCCGGAGAAACGGGGTGGAGGGTTGAAAGGAGGGTTCTGCCGATCTCCCACCGCAGTTACACCAGGAGATTGGGGGGAGACCCCCTCGGGAGGTCTGGGCCAAACTCTTCTATCTTCTCTCCACTTGCTCCTCTCTTCACAAGTGAAGTCACTGACTCTCGGTGTGGTGCAATTGAACAGGTGGCTGTGACCGCTCCAGTCGATCACCCAAATGATCATTGTGAATATGTGAGCCTGGACAGTGAGTGCCGACAGGCTGGTTTATCACCGGCTAGCCCAGGCCTGCCCTCACCTGACTAGGAACAGACACTCTGGCTCAATGTTCCTCAGGGTCTCAGACGACCATTACAGCATCCCCGACTGGGATCGACGAGCTCCACACAGATTGGGAATAGAAGCAGAGATGCTCTGGTCCTCATGGCCCAGCTATGTGCTGGATCTACCATCGGGTGAGACCACAACAGAGTAGATCTGGTTACAATCCACTGATCCAACCTGAATCCGATCCTCGATGTTTATACGTCGTGTCCCTAAAGCAGAACTGTTGCAGGATGGAATCAAACTCCACTCCACTTCACTGGCCCCTTGCAAAGTTGAGAGGTCGCACAACACCAGGTTATAGTCCAACAGTTTTATTTGAAATCACAAGCTTTCGGAGCTATCGCTCCTTCCTCAGGTGAAGTAAATTGGATACAGAATCGCCAGAGCATATATAGATGGAATAAAAAGCATGTGTACTTTACAATTGCAGACCAATAAATTAAATCATCCTGACTATCTGCCCCTTGCAAAGTGTCAGAGAATCAGTCAGTGTGACACGATACATATTCATGAGGCCAAGTACAACTCTGTCACCCACTGGATGCATACCAGGGCAACATAAATACTGCAAAACCTGGTGGCAGAGTTACAAACCAGTAATTAAATCAAATGGTCCTGATCTTGCCACAAAGTGAAAACAAAGCTTTAGTGATTCATGAGATTCATGACAAGTTATTTGTCACTCTGTACCGTCTGTTGCTTTTTTAAAAAAAAAATATTTTTAACCATAATGAGGCAGGAATATTGGTACATTAGGGACTGCACATCACTGGTAACATAGAAACATAGAAGATAGGAGCAGGAGTAGGCCATTCGGCCCCTCGAGCCTGCTCCGCCATTTAATGAGATCATGGCTGATCATCCAAATTCAATACCCTGTCCCTGCTTTCTCCCCTTATCCCTTGATCCCTTTAGCTTTAAGAAATATATCTAACTCCTTCTTGAATATATTTAATGAATTGGCCTCAACTGCCTTGTGTGGCAGAGAATTCCACAGGTTCACCACTCTCTGGGTGAAGAAAATCCTCCTCATCTCAGTCCTAAATGGCTTATCCCTTATCCTTAGATTGTGACCCCTGGTTCTGGACTCCCCCGCCATCGGGAACATCCTTCCTGTGTCTAGTCCTGTTAGAATTTTATAAGTTTCAATGAGATCCCCTCTCATTCTTCGAAACTCTAGCGAATATAAGCCTAATCGGCCCAATCTCTCCTCATACGTCATTCCTGCCATCCCAGGTATCAGTCTGGTGAATCTTCACTGCACACAATACTCAAGGTGTGGTCTCACCAAGGCCCTGTACAACTGCAGCAAGACATCCTTGCTCCTGTACTCGAATCCTCTCGCTATGAAGGCCAACATACCATTTGCCTTCTTAACCGCCTGCTGCACCTTCATGCTTACCTTCAGCGACTGGTGCACAAGAACACCCAGGTCTCGTTGCACTTCCCCTTTTCCCAATCTATTGCCGTTCAGATAATAATCTGTCTTCCTGTTTTTGCCACCGAAGTGGATAACCTCGCATTTATCCACATTATACTGCATTTGCCATGCATCTGCCAAATCATACTGGAGTTTCTCTGCATCCTCCTCACAGCACACATGCCCACCCAGCTTTGTGTCATCTGCAAACTTGGAGATATTACATCTAGTTCCCTCGTCTAGATCATTTATATATATTGTGAATAGCTGGGGTCCTTGCACCGATCCCTGCGGTACCCCACTAGTCACTGCCTGCCACTCGGAAAAAGACCTGTTTATTCCAACTCTTTGCTTCCTGTCTGCCAACCAGTTCTCTATCCAAGACAGTACCTTACCCCCAATCCCATGTGCTTTAACTTTGCATGCTAATCTCTTATGCGGGACCTCATCGAAAGCCTTCTGAAAGTCCAAATACACCACATCCACTGGTTCTCCCTTATCTATTCTACCAGTTACATCCTCAAAAAATTCCAGTAGATTAGTCAAGCATGATTTACCTTTTGTAAATCCATGTTGACTTTGTCCGATCCTGTCACTGTTTTCCAAGTGCTCTGCTATTACATCTTTTATAATGGACTCTAGCATTTTCCCCACTACCGATGTCAGGCTTACCGGTCTATAATTCCCCGTTTTCTCTCTACCACCTTTTTTAAATAGTGGGGTTACATTCGCTATCCTCCAATCCATGGGAACTGTTCCAGAGTCCATAGAATTTTGGAAGATGACCAGCAATGCATCTATTATTTCTAGGGCCACTTCCTTAAGTATCCTAGGATGTAGCTTATCAGGCCCTGGGGATTTATCGGCCTTCAATCCCGTCAATTTCCCGAACACCATTTCCCAACAAATACTGATTTCATTCAATTCCTCCCTCTCATTAGACCCTATGTTCCCCGACATCTCTAGGAGTTTATTTGTGTCCTCCTTTGTGAAGGTAGAACCAAAGTATGTATTTAATTGGTCTGCCATTTCTTTGTTCCCCATTATAAATTCCCCTGATTCTGACTGCAAGGGACCTACGCTTGACTTCACCAATCTTTTTCTCTTCACATATCTATAGAAGCTTTTACAGTCAGTTTTTATGTTCCCTGAAAGCTTACTCTCATAATCTATTTTCCCCCTCTTAATTAATCTCTTTGTCCTCCTTTGCTGAATCCTAAACTGCTCCCAATCCTCAGGTTTGCTGCTTTTTCTGGCCAAATTATATGTCCTCTCCTTGAATCTTATGCTATCCCTAATTTCCCTTGTTAGCCACGGTTGAGTCACCTTTTTTGCTTTATTTTTATGCCAAACAGGGATGAACAAATTCTGTAGTTCATCCATGCGATCTTTAAATGTTTGCCATTGCCTATCCACCGTCAACCCTTTAAGTAACGCTCCCCAATCCACCCTAGTCAACTCGCGCCTCATACCATCGTAGTTTCCTTTATTTAAATTCAGGACCCTAGTCTCTGAGTCAACTACTTCACTCTCCATCTTAATGAAGAATTCTAGCATATTATGATCGCTCCTCCCCAAGGGGCCTCGCACAACAAGATTGCTAATTAATCATTACATAATACCCAGTCTAAGATGGCCTGATCTCTAGTTGGTTCCTCGACATATTGGTCCAGGAAACCATCCCGTATACACTCTAGGATTTCCTCCTCCACAGTATTGTTACTAATTTGGTTAGTCCAATCTATATGTAGGTTAAAGTCACCCATGATAACTGCTGTACCCTTATTGCACACGTCTCTAATTTCCCATTTAATGCCATCCCCAACCTCAGCATTACTGTTTGGGGGTCTGTATACAACTCCCACTAACATTTTCTGCCCCTTGGTATTTCTCAGCTCTGCCCATACAGATTCCACATCATCAGAGCTTCGAATTATTATTTACTGTGGCCCTGTGGCGTAAAAGAAGAATAAAAGTGATAATGACTTTTCATTCACTCCCATTGCACATAATGCTCCCATCTCCCACTGTAAAAGCTTTATCCTGTTCCCATTCACTCCCAACCTGTAGATCAAATCACTCTTCATTCATTCCCATTATATAGCCTGCAACCCATTCCTGGGTATGTGTTTTCAATATATAAACCACGCGCACTTCTCGGTTAGATTCCAGCCTGTAACTCCTGCCGGGTATCTGTTATTTTATATATAAACCACCCAAACCCCTCGATTAGATTCCAGCCTGTAACTCACTCCCGGATATCTGTTATTTTATATATAAACCACCCGAACCCCTCGATTAGATTCCAGCCTGTAACTCACTCCCGGGTATCTGTTATTCTGTATATAAACCACCCTAACCCCTCGATTAGATTCCAGCCTGTAACTCACTCCCGGGTATCTGTTATTTTATATATAAACCACCCGAACCCCTCGATTAGATTCCAGCCTGTAACTCACTCCCGGGTATCTGTTATTCTGTATATAAACCACCCGAACCCCTCAATTAGATTCCAGTCTGTAACTCACTCCCGGGTATCTGTTATTCTGTATATAAACCACCCGAACCCCTCGATTAGATTCTAACCCCTTACTCAGAACTGGGTATGATTTATATTCTATATATTAAACCATCCAAATCACTCATTCAGTTGATTGCCACCCTGCCATCTGTTATTATGCATGTTGCTTGTTCAGGAAAGAATTCTGTCCACTTATGAGTAAAGCACATGTTGCTACTGAGTGCTTCTGTTGGTTTTAATTAGACTGAATTGTGGGGTGGATGGTTAAACTAGCCGTAGACCAAAGCTTTGCAAAGTGGTTGTTCTGATCTGCACTTTACCTCTTCCCAGTCCATGCTGAACATTTCTCTGGGAAATGGGTACATGTTTATCAGCATCCAACAACACCTGGCTCTGTGAGGAACCAGAGCGATGTCAAACTCATTTGACAATAGCTACGGGAAGAATAATGCCGAGCTTCTGCCAATGGAACTGCGCCAAATGACTTTCTCATACCAGCAGTCAGAGATGTCCCAGTTTAATGAGCTATTTGCATCTAAGGGTTGCGCTGACTGGTCAGAAACAATGGAGCTCCGTTAAAAGGAGGAAGAAAAAAAACCAGCTGGGAGTGATGTGGTTCTCCACAGTTTGGAGAAGGCATGTTACGAAAAACTGATTTAATTAGGGATGACAGGAAAGCAGATTGGGCTGAAACCTGCTTGGACACTCTGCTCGTTTTATGAGGTTATTGTGTTCATGACACTGAGAGAGGAGAGAGCCGGCAAGGGGAGTTACTCAGGCAGCTTCGGAAAGAGGCCTCCTGTCACAAACAGGAGAGGCAGCTCTTCAATGATATGACTGGTGCTCAAATAAAGGACTGTCACAAACAGATGTTGAGCAGTAGTTTTGAAGCTGTCTTTAGAAGGCTCTGAGGAGCCCACGGCTGTTACTGTTTTACTACAACACCTCAGGCTAACACACAGTGCAATGGCTCCCTCATTAATATGTACATGGAGGGAGCGTTAGAATTTGGACTTCCTCTTTTGACTTGAGCTCATCCAAATCTCTGCTGCCCATATCCTAACTCGCACCAAGCCCCATTCTCTCAATACCCCTGTGCTCACTGACCTACATTGGCTTCCGGTTTGGCAACGCCTCGATTTAAAAATTCTTATCCTTGTTTTCAAATACCTCCATGGTCTTGCCCCTCCCCATCTCGGTAATCTCCTCCAGCTCTATAACCCTCCGAGATTTTTGGGCTCTTCCAATTCTGGCCTCTTGTGCATCCCCAATTTCCTTTGCCCCACCATTGGTGTCCTTGGCTTAAGCTGCCTGGGCCCTAAGATCTGGAATTCCCTCCATAAACTTCTGCGCCTCTCCATCTCTCCCTCCTCCTTTAAGATGCTCCTTAAAACCTACCTCTTTGACCACGCTTTTGGTCACCGTCCTAATTTCTCCTTATGTGGCTCGGTTTCAATTTACTGTGGGTTGAATAATGTTCCAGTTCCACTGTCGCCATTTGCCATGGTATATTGGAGCAGGAGCTTGAGATTTAATCACATTTTAATGCATTTTATTTAGGTTAGTATTTAGTAAAAGTATTATGTTAATTCTTGTACCTTCCATTTAAATTTCCTGATTCTGAGAGGCTTGTTCTCCTAAAATGTTTTTTTTTATTATTCAGTCTTGAGATGTGGGCCAAGGCCAGCACTCCATCGCCAGTTTGCTTGAGAAGATGGTGGTGAGCCTTCTGCTTGAACCGCTGCAGTCCGTGTGGTGAAGGTGCTCCCACAAAGACCGTGATCCTCACTGGAGACCACTGCCGCAGTTTCTGCACTGCATCTCTGTAAAGTTGTTCTCCCGTTCCATAGTAAGGGTCACTCACTGTCTACTACCCTTTGAGGAAGTGACAATTCAAGTGGACTATGGTGAATCTCCACGATGTGACCGAGACTTCCCAAAGGCACTTGACAAATTTCCACGTGAAAGGCTACACGTTAAACTCAAAGCTGTGGGATTGAGGTTAAATCTTAGGAATGGATAAGAAATTGCTGAACGGTAGAGAATATTTGAAGAGTTATGTCAGAGTGGGGCAGGGGAAGAGTACTGAACGGAATGCCCCTGGGGTTGGTGCTGGCAACCACTACTGTTTCTAATTTACATCAATGACTTGGATTCAGAAACTTAATGTAAATTAATCAAATTCGTAGATAATACCAAACTAGGAGGGGCCATGGAATGAAAGGAAACAGCCCAGGAAATACAAAATAGTTGTACAGAGCAAGGGCAGATGAAATTTAATGCAGTGACATGTATTACGCATAGGAAGGATCAGTGGACAACACACATACTCCATGAATGATGTTGAAATAGCTAAGGATGACGCCGAAAGAGACCCAGGAGTCTCTGGAGAGAGCGCTGTGCTCGTGTGCTTCCACACATACATAAAGCTCATCTGCCATCAGTTACACTTTTAATGTTTAGACAGCTTTCTGGCCCCTGTAAAGATTTAAAATAATTGCATGTAGGTTTGAAAGGGATATTAAAGAGATCCCCATGGGCATTTTTTTAAATATGGTTTGACACTACATTCGACTTACACTCCGAGCCGTGTCAAACCCAAGTGATGTGATACTATCTGCTCCAGGGATTTTTAATCCACTTGTCTCTGGAGTCAGTTCTGGGCTTGTCATTCTCACTGCAAGTTTAGTGTTAGAATGAAGTGGAAACTATTATAATGGTGCTGTTCCATTTCTTGAAATATATATGCCGCTAAATTCGGCTCCGTAGCACCTGTATTTTCAGCAATACCGGAGCTAATTCGGGTCTAAAATGCAGGCCGCATTTTGGGTAGGTCATTAGCGCGGGCACTGGGAGCGTGCGCTGGAAGTATGCAGAGTATGCAGATCGTGATGTCAATCAGTGTGCAACGCTGATTTGACGCCAGCCCTGCCATTTTCGACCTCAAACACTCCAGCTAATGCCCTCTCTTAAACACAAATAGCTGAACATGTGTTCAGCAGCAGGAAGGACCCCCAGTCCCCACCAGCGCTATTTAAAGGGATCAACACCTGCTTTCAGATTAGTTGCTGATTGATTTCTACTGGCTCTTGGTGAGTTTGTAGATGTGTTTGGTGGTTTGTTATCTTATTTGAAGTTGCTGAAGTCTCCAGGGAGTGGTGCAGCAGGTTACTTCAAGGCTTCTGCTCAGACCAGTTGCTCCCAGACATGGGTGCAGTAGTTTGTATCCACCTTATCCTGCAAGAGAAAGGGAAATGTGTCAGTGAGTGTGGTGCAATATGTTTGGGTGATGTGCCTGTCTTGGTTGAATAGCTGGCAGTGTGTGCAAGCTGTGAGATGTGGGTGGGAGGCTTGCAGCAGTGCTCAGTGTGTGAGGGTGAGGTGAAGCTATGAATGTTAGGTATGAGTCGTGATTGATAGAGATTGTTGGTAGGTGAGTGAAGTGGTGCATTGAGCAGTGTCTGAGGCTAGTGGTTCAGTTGGTAGGATATGGCATTTGAAGATGAATTTACTGACCATGACCACTCGTGTGAGGTCATTAATCTTCTTGCGGCACTGCATCCAGGCCCTCAGAGCTACACTGTTGGCATTAACCGCGACGGCTATCTGTTCCCAGTGCCTTCTCACATTTTGCCTGGAGGGCCAACTGGCCCCTTGTGGATACAGGACCTCTCTCCTTCTGTCCACCTCCTGCTCCAGGGCCTCGAGTGCTGCATCAGAAAATCTGGGAGCCTGCTCTCTGCCATGTTGCACCATCTTCACTCTTCCTGTAGGTCATGCACTCCTCTACAACGACTTCCAGTACCTGTTGCAGCAGACTGCACCTCCCCTTTAAGAAGTGCAGGCTAGCTTTAATTGGCGCTAGCCTCACACGAACTTGGGCCCCATGCTGAGCGTCCTGCCACTTAGCTGTGCGTTTAGCACTGGGCTGCATGCCACAATCATTATAATTAGCAGGCAGCACAACGTATTCGTGCTGCCTGCATTACTTTGAATGGGCACGGGTTGATTGCGCATCGCGATCCCGTGTCTGTTTTCAGGGGCAATCGAATTTTTAGCCCATGAACTTTTAATCAAAACTTAAGAGGAACTTGATAAAAGGCTGGGATGAGATAAAGCCATTCAGCTGGGTTAGTATAGAGGCTTCCTGCCGGGGCTTGAGGATGAGACATCATGGGGTGGAATATCGTTTCGGCACATTTTCAGGCCTGAAATAGGCGTCAAGCTGGGAGCGCGTGCCGGAAGCCGGAGGCCCAAGGCTCACCCAAAATTGCCGATGAGTTGCGGGCGTCAATCGGGCCTCCAGAGGCAGCCCGCCGGTTCCACCAGGACGGAATTTCACCGGCTGCCTCTCCGCCAATGACCTTCAGGTAGGTCCTGAGCTGGAGGGGAGGAGGGGGCAATCGGGAAAGGGTGGTTGGGAGGGGAGTGATCGGGAAGGAGTGATCGGGAGGGGGTGATCAGGATAGGGTGATCGGGAGGTGGGGGATCGGGAGGAGGTGATCGGGAGGAGGTGATCGGGAGAGGGGGGATCGGGAGAAAGTGATCGGGAGGAGGTGATCGGGAGGAGGTGATCGGGAGGA